>JAJSZK010000378.1:0-13465 GCA_022985045.1 Macadamia tetraphylla | reverse complement strand
TCTTGACAATTTGTTATCCTATGGTTGGTCTCGCATGGGGGGTTTTCCCTGACAAGACCAAAGGTTTTTGATAATTATGATCGTGTTAAAAATCAAGTGGGGGAGTCGGCCGCCATCATTCGGGATCAAGGTATGAATTTCTAGTTAGATAGGCATGAAATGCATGAACATGTGGGGTCATCTTTACCCTTCGACAATGCATACCGTGAGCCAAAACCTTATCATACTTCCGATCTCGATCCGAGGCCGCACAATAGCTCAAATTTGACCAGATTAGGGCAAGGGTGTAACACTCCCCACCTTACAAGAATTTCATCCTCAAAATTAAACATAGAGAAAATCAAATAATCCGAATATTGCTTTGTCATTTCATCTTCTCCCTCCTGTGATGCTTCCTGCTCGGTGGTTCATCCATTTCACCTTGACGAAGGAACGGTGCGATTGGAAGAACATGGTCCTTTCAATTAACAATCTTCTTCTGATACTCCACATAGGCAAAGTCCTCTTCCCGCCATGGGGTATGTAAGTCAAGACGTGAGTCGGTAATAAATTTACTTCCTCAACATAGATACATGGAAGACATCATGTACCTTCCAACTCGGGCAAAGCTATCTAGTAAGCTACCACCGATCCTCTCCACCATCATACAATCCCATAAACCTTGGACTAAGCTTTCCTTCTTGCCAAACCGCATCACCCTTTAACTTGGGAGCTGCAAGAAGACCTTGTCTCCAACACCAAACCCAGATGTTTCCTCCAACATCTGCAGTAGCTTTTCCGCTAGACTAAGCTGCCTTGATCCTTTCTCCGATCACATTCACCTTCTCACTAGTAGCCTATATCAAGTCTCGACCCAAAATATGCCGCTCACTAACCACATCCCAATAGAGTGGAGTTCGCACTTCCCGCTATATCGTGGCTCTAATGGGGACATACGATGGTGCCTCGATAACTGTATTGTAGGCTAACTCAATAAGCTAAATGTGCTCATCCCAACAATAAGTCATATCTAAGGCACATGCTTGGAGTAGGTCCTCCAATGTCCTAATAGTCCTTCCAACTAACCATTGGTCCGAGGGTGAAAGGCAAGGTCGAAAGCCAACCTGTGCCCATAGCCTTCTACATACATGTCCAGAACTTCGAAGTGAATCAGGATCTCGATCAGAGATGATACTAACTAGTACACCATGCAACCTGATGATGTTATCGACATACAACTTAGCCAACTTGTCCATAGAAAATGTGATCTTGATTGGGATAAAGTGAGCTGCCTTAGTTAAGCGGTCCACAACTACCCAAATGGCATCCATACCCTTCTATGTATGGGGTAGGCCTGTGATGAAGTCCATTGTAATATTCTCCCATTTCCACTCTAGGATAGGTAGGGACTGTAATAACCCAAGGGGCCTCTATCTCTCGGCCTTGACTTGCTGGCATGTGAGGCATCTAGACACATGCGTGGCCACATCATTCTTCATTCCTTTCCACCAGTAGGAGCCTTTGAGGTCCTTGTACATTTTAGTGCTACCAGGGTGAATGGAGTATAGAGAGCTATGTGCCTCTCTCAAAATTGTGTCTCTCAAATCACCATCACTAGGCACACACAACCTCCCTTTGAACTTGAGAATCTTGCTTTCAGTCACTGAGAAATCTGGGGCCTTTTGGGTTTCTTCCTGGCATTCTGCTACCAGCTTTTGCAGCTCTGCATCAATAACCTAAGTCAGCAGTGATCCTATCCACCAGACTAGGTTGTACCACCAATGTCGATAGTGATAAGGTGACACCCTCAACTAACAGCTTCAAGTCTAGCTTCTTGGCCTCCTCTAGGAGATACTCATTGGTGGTCAGGAATGCCAGAGTTAGTGACTGGGATTTTCGACTAAGTGCATCAGCTACCACATTAGCCTTTTCTGGGCGATAGTGAATAGTATAATAATAATCCTTCATCAGCTCCAACCAATGCCTGCTTCAGTGTTGAGCCCCTTTTTGGGTGAAGGAGTACTTGAGACTCTTATGGTCATTGAAGATCTCACCCTTCTCACCATACGTAGTGTCTTTAGATTTATAGTGCGAAATCACTGCCCAATTCCAAATCATGGGTGGGGTAGTTCTTCTCATAATCCTTCAATCGACGGATGCATAGGCAATGACTTTCCCATGCTACATCAATACACAACCTAAACCCAACTTGGAGGCATCACTATAAACAACCATACCACCTGTACTGATCGTAATAGTCAAATCGGAGCTGATACCAACTTTTGCCTTAGCTCCTTGAAGCTCTTCTCACAAGCATCGCATCACCAAATTTACACCTTTCCATGTGAGTCGGGTCATCGGAGTAGCAATGCGTGAGAAGTTCTCGATAAACCTCCTGTAGTATCCAGCTAATCCCAAAAAACTACGGATGTCTGCTACACTCTTGGGAGTCTCCCATTCTAAAATTTCCTTCACCTTACCTCGGTCAACATCTATACCCTAGGTGAAACAATATGGCCTAGGAATGCCACCTATGACAACCAAAACTTGCACTTGCTGAATTTGGCATAGAGTTGCTTCTCTCTCACCGCTGCAAGACTAACCTCGTGAACCATATGTTCCTCCACTCTTGGAGTAAACCAAAATGTCATCAATGAATACTATGACAAAATTATCCAAGACATCCCGGAATACCCGGTTCATCAAATCCATAAGTGCGGTCGGTGCATTGGTCAACACAAATGAAATTACCAAGAACTCATAATATCCATACCTTGATCCAAGGTCTGTCTTATCGACATCACTATCCTTGATCCTCGATGGTGGTAGCCCGATCTAAGGTCGATCTTGGAGAACACCTTGGCACCTTGCAACTGATCAAATAAATCATTTATCCTTGGTAAAGGATACTGTTCTTGATGGTTAGCTTATTAAGCTCCCAGTAATCGATGCACAATCAAAGGTCTTGAAGTTGCACCTGCAATTCCTTTAACTCTGTGGGGGCCATGCGGTAAGGGGCCTTTGACACTGGTGCCGATCCGGGGAGTAAGCCTATTGCAAACTTTGTCTCTGATCCGGGACAAACTCGTTAAGTCATCAGGGAATACATCGAGAAATTCCCTCACCACATCTAGCTCAGTCAATGGCCTAATCTCTATCTCAATATCCATGATAGATGCTAAGTAGCCTTGACATCCCTTATCTAATAGCTTCTTGATCTGGAGTGCGGATATAATAACCTTCTTGGGTTTTTGGGCTTATCCCCTTGGAACACAAACTCATCATCATCACAAGGTCTGAAAATGATAGCCTTCTTTGCATATAGCACACTGGCTCTGTATGCAAAAAACCAGTCAATTCCTAAAATCATATTGAAGTCGGTCATATCCAACTCGATCAAGTGAGCATTCAACTCATGGTCACCTATGGTCACTGGACAAGGCTCATAAATATAGTCCAAACCCACCACACTTCCAATAGGGGTGCTCCACCAAACATTGAGTCAACCCCTTAGGTGGAATTCGTGATCTTCTTCGTAAATGTCGGTGACACAATGAATGCAGGCCCAAAAAATAAAAATTTTAGGTAATAATGATATCAATAATGCCCCACTACCCCGGGTGCAGCCTCAAGATCTTCGAGTCATAACAAACACTCTCCCCTATGGTCTCTAGCCCCAGGGGGGTGGCCTAGGCTAAATATATCCCCGGGCCTAGGTGGCATAGTGTAGGGTGCATCACCGTCTTGGGGCAAGGCCGCCATGTGGCCCGACCGATCACAATGAAAACCCCTTTGGGCCCGACCCTCAAGATTATGATATGACTAGATCGAGAGGATTGGGAAGCCCGATGAGCATCGTGCCCCAAACGCACTAGAGTTGGGTGAGTGTAGGGCACTAAAGGGTTTGTTGCCCCCCCAGAATCGAGATCCCATTGGTGTCTTCCCATCCTTCATCGAGCTATGTAGTTATCCCATGCCGTTTTCAATAAACTTGGCCACTTGGACCACCTCAAGATAAGTTTGTTTTAAACCCCCATAATGGTTGACCCAATACCTACCCTTTAAACCCCTTTCTCAAACTTTTTTTGGCTCTATCGCCTGGGATGCTCAGAGCAAAATGGAATAGCTCCTCAAAGCCCAATACCGAAGCATCGAGAACTTGAACAACCGAGAGAGCTCCCCTTCCTATCTCGAAGCCCCCAAAAATAATTCTCAAAGAAGGCCCTTTGAATTCCCCCAAGTTTTTACTACCCCTTTTGGGGTGGCACTCCACCAATCACCCGTTTCATTCGAATCGATAGCTAGCAAAAAAATTTTTTGCTCATCGCTGCAGCCCATCCCTAAAATTTCCATCCCACCAATCCATCTTGATGGATACGATGGGTTTTACCCCACCTGAGAAACAGGGGCCTGCCGTGAAATTTTCCATTATTTTTTCTCTCCAACCCTTTATATGGACTTGCTTGTTCGCATTGGGTCTACACATGCCCATGCACGTATGCCCCACCGGGGTGTTTGAAGGATAGCCATCCAGGTATTGAACGGGGGCCAAATAGGAGGTGCAAAGGTGTATTTTGGGCTTCCATTGTTGCATCATTTTTTATGATGGATGTCACATCCAACCGTGGCACGGTTAGGTGTATTACGGGTCATCCCGATTTTGTGTGGGGAAAGGGGACGCGATGGGCGGATTGGGATGGTGTTTCTGGGGGATATGATTCCTGTGAAGGAATCGATTAGTACATGCATAAACAAGGTTGCATATAATTGGAAACACGATACACAAAGGGGGCCCACATATACCACAATCAACATTAGGGGTTTGGGGTGCAAAAGGGGGTCCACATATTAAGATCCAACCCACACATCCCAAAGAGGCACATCATCAAGGACCCAAATAAAACTTAGGTTTGAAAATTTAAATGACTTATTTTCTCATTGAATTCACAAAAAAGGATTCATTCCACAAGAAATAGGGTTTAACCCTTTGAAAATATCGTAGTATTTTGGGGGGAAAACAGAGGCCAAAACCAAATTTTTTGCTTCACGAAATGACATCAAGCATGCCCAAGGTTTTTCCCCGTGGGTTTTTTTCGTACTAAATTGCCTTTAAATGGGGTGCCTTGGGACACAAAACCCGATTTGTTCTTGTGAGAAACGTGTGGAAACAGCCATGGAGCCTTTTGCTACCCATTCCTACCTTCCTCATGCTATTTCACGATCGTTTGGGAGCCGATTTGCATCCAAGGTATTTTTTCCTCTAAACCTAGTTTTTGTGATTTTCTTCTTTATGAGTTATGCACGCATATTTAACTACTTTTTCCATTTCAAACCTTAGGAATCATCTTGCAACAATGTATGGACGCCTATGAAAGATGCTCTTATACAAGAGGAGCAAGATGTCAGAGTTTCAACCCAATCCCCGCCTGGGTTAAGTGAGACAGCTTGGGAGTTCTTTGAGCACCGAACATTGACCCAAGAGTCTATGTGAGGACCAACAACTTGCACGCATTTCATCTTCATCAACGATTTGAGGAGATGGGTGGTACCGCATCCTAAACCCCAAACCCGATACAACTCCCACCTTGGTCAAGCTATTCCCCCAACATGGAATGTATGTACGGGACAAGAGATACGGATCCCCTCCTATGTAAAAGGGGGGAGATATCCTTGACATGGGGGACCCAAATATTTTGATGATTAGCAATGTAAGTGATCTAGTGTATTTCCCCCCTCGACTCGCAAAGAATTTCAAAGTCCCATACCTTGGGGGATTAATGACATGGACTAAGGAAGCCCTGGATGGAACCATTCACAACCACTTTGCCCCCCCAAAGGGTTTTTTACCGGGATTCTAATGTCCCCCCCAGGGGCATTATAATGAGGTGTCCCGAAACCTATGTGAATACATGTGTACATGGGGCATAGATATGTCTACCTTTCTCCTAATGTGGACCATGGTAACTCCCAAAAGGGATTGCCGAGGGAACCATTTCTGGATATTAACTAACATCTTCCACCTTTTTGGTGGACTTTGAGGGTGAGGCACACTTGGGGAGAGGTCGCTTTAACCAAGACTCTCCGAGGAAGATGACCATAGATCCAGGGAGGGACACCTATTCTAGGGAAGGAGCCCATGGAGGTAGAGGGGGGTGATGCTGAGGTAGGAGGAGAAGCCACCGAGTTTGGGGGCTCCACCACCGATCCCGTGGGTTCATGGTAGCCTATACCCCAGTACTAGGGGTGGGCCTATGGTTTCAATGATGTCATGGCCCATCCGGATACCACTATGTCATTGATGAGGAGTATAGAACCACCTTGAGAGCATGGACAAGACCTATTGTCTTATGGACAATAGAGTGGCCTCTAGGGGCCCAGTGTGCAATGGTCTTCCACCTTGGTATCCCATGCCTCTTCCAGAAAGCGGTCCAAAAAAGCTCAAGGCCAAGAATAGAACCAGCAGTAGAGAAAGTAAGAGTAGGGTGTCTTCCATTGTAGCCTTTAACATTTCCATTTTCATGTTTTATTTGAGTTTGATGTTTTAGGTTTAGTTGAACTTTACATTATGTCATTTGCTCGAGTTGTTTGATATCCTAGTCTTTAGTTAGGATTTCTACTTTTCGTTTCTTTAATTTTATAAAATGTGTAAGCTATATATTCAAGTTCATGATTATAATGAAATGGCTTTAAATATACTTTCTCCCCCAATGTGCAATTGCTATTATTGTTGTCTTAAGATTTTTATTTAATCCTAGTTTCCAAAATCATGGTTTGGGAGAGGGGTTAAGGGAGCACATCATGCTCGATACCACAACCGCCCCACTCCACCTTTAAAATAGACCCATTTTCCATTAAGAATACCGGTGTGATAAATACCCCCTTTTCCACCTACCAAGATCTCGGAAAAGTAGTACCTTAATATATTCACAATCTCACAACACAAACCAATATAAGCGAGAATCAAAGTATAGTAGCGGAATTTATAAATAAAATGGGAAAACATCTAATGGTAATATAATAGCAATAACCGAGTTATTCTTTTCATTCATCCATGAAAGTATATAATCTCAAAAAATACAATTACAACACATCCAAAAGTATCAAAAGATGATATACAACCCATGATGCGCTGAAAGGGTCCAAGCAACCCGGGTCATACTCCCCCGTTTTGCATCCCCCAACACTCACATCATAACCCCCCGTAAGATAGGATCACCCACCATCACCATGATACCGATCATCATCTAAAAGGGTGTATACGGGGGAGCTTTCCAACCGCCAAAGGGGGGTGGGGTCAAGCACATCCAAGCAAGTCTATAGCAGAGAAATTTATGATGCATGTTTGTGGTAATTAAACAAAAGTCCATGATGCTCATGATTTTTTCATTTATTTATTATCCACCTATTAATAAAAACTAAGTTCGTAAATGCTACTAAAAAGGCATTAGGCTATATCCTTCATCTCAAAATGACATTGACTACGAGTGATACAAACCCTAGCCGGATTAGAAGCCCGCCAGATGCATCCATGGGTCCCCCAAAACCCCCCAAAGCCCCCCCCGGCAGCCATGGTACCGTAAACATCACCACGAGGATAGGTTCCCCCCCGTAACAATCACATCGATAGTGGGGTGGTTCAAAAGGCTCATCAAACATATCACAATGGGTTATCCACCTCAACCCTTGTTGACAAGGGTGCGAACGGAGGATGCCTAACCCATATATACTACATGCCTTCAAATGATACAGTTAGTATGGATTACACGACACCAAGAGACCTCACCACAAAGTGTAATCCTTCTCCAAATAAAAAGGTACACAAATTCAGCCCTTGGCCACAAAGTGAAACCAGCCCCTTACCTAATCCAAAGATAAAATGGGAATGGACTACGCAACACCGGCAAGACCTCACCATGGCATCCATTTCCAAATGTAGCCCCGGACACGATCCCAAAAGAGATTCCAAATTTAACCCACAACTACAACTAACTCTAATGCACATAATAAATGCAAGAATGCATAAACATAGGCAATCACAAACGACCACCTCCCACGCCGATTCCATCTCACACACACACACATCCAACATACATACGGTGATCACGGTCCCTACCCCCCGGCCATATCGATCCCCATACATTCCATACAATTTATATCATGATCAAAATGACAATTTCAATTAAATAGAAAATTTTGGGGGGGAGCAATTTAATAAATAATAAACATTTAAAAAATAAAAGTTCATCCTCACCTATTTTACGATGGCCACCATCGAAATTCAATTGGGATTTGGGGCACGGGGCACCGCCCTAGACACAATGGGATTTATACATCAGAAATGGAAAATATGGGAACCTTAGTTGGTTTTTTATTATGTTGACTCGGAACAACTTTGGGGAGGGTAAAACACCCAACCCACAACCTTGACATAGTTTGTACATCAAGATTCTCCCCATACCTAGCTTTGCCTAGGTCAAAATGAAGAGAAAGAGTGGCATGGGGGTTTTACTTACCTCTAACGGCATTCGTAACAAGGTGACAAAACACCAAGGTAGGTCTTCAATTCCCTCTCCTTCCTCTCCTCTTTTTCCCTCTCCATGTTGGGCATAAGGAAATGAGGGAAAGAATCCCCATTTGAACCAATCAGTTAAAAAGAGTTTCGACGGGGGCCCATATTTAGGTCCATAAGGTGTTTACATCAAGAGAAGGGGTGGAGAATGATTTGGGATCATTGGACACCATTTACAATGTGAGTATGGGACCCCCAGTAGCGGAACCGATAGGCCAATGGACCCACCAAAAAAAGGACGGATTCATGCCCAGTCCGGTTTTTTTTTCTGTGGTCAAGATAGCGCTATCTTGAGCTTTATCCTATGGTTGGTCTCACAGTGGTTATCCTGACATGCCCAAGGCTTTTCGATAATTATGATGCGTCAAAAAACAAGGGGGGAGTCTAGTCACTTTCCTGGGGTTGGAAGGTATGAACCCCTTGTTAGATAGGCATGAAATGCATGAATATGGGGGTCATCTTTACCCCTTTGGCAATAAAAGCCATGAGCCAAAACCCATTGTCTTCCTATCTCCGATCCCGTGGTCACAATCCCAAATTTGACCAATTGGGGCACGGTGCCCAAAATTTCCCGAACCACCCCCTTTGATTAGCCGCACCATCAAAGAATAACAACCATTCATTTACGATCTTCTTCTTCCATTGCGGTGTTTCCCTTTATCGGGAAAGGTATCACCCAAAGGATCTTCCATCTTCCCCGGGTGGGCACCAAATGATTGATATGGCCCCCTTTGATAGATTTTTGAGAAGAGGTGAGGTCAAACTCGATAGAAAAAGCAACCAATGGGTCATCCTTCTTATTAAGGAGGCTTCTAAAAGAGATTTTTTATGGGATCCATACTTGAGATCAAGTCCATCGGATAAGAAACCATATAGTGTCACAACCTTTCGTTGTCAAATCAATGAAAAGACAAGTTCTTTCCAAAGATTTTACCGTCTCATACTCTAGGAACTTCTTGCTAAGATAATATATGGATGTTTTGCCTTCTTTGTCTCCTTCTATGCTAGCAAAGAACACATAGAGTATTCTCCCAGATAGATACAAGAAAGGGGTCTCCTTCCACCAAATATGTCAATACGGGGGGTTCATAAGGTATCCTTTTATTTTATAAAACATTTGTTGGCATTGGTCATTCCATTTTGGGGATGATCCTTCTTTAGCACTACAAAAATTTGGGTTTTTAGAATGTAGTCAATCGGTATGAATATGCCAATATATTGGGTTGACCTGTAAATCCTGCTTCTTCCCAATGGGGGGAATTTGACTTGCCTTGATCTGGGTAGGGTCAACCTGGGTCTTTTGCCACTAACAAGCTAGCAACTTTCCCCTTGTTGGCCCAAATAAAACTTCGAGGATTCAACTTGAACCTTGATTCTTTTAAAAAACGCCTTAGCGCAGAATATGCACCCTTTTATCTTTTTACTTCACTATCATGTCATCCACATGACTTCCACATCTTTGTTCATCATATCATGTAGTATGGCCAAATGCATAAGTTGCCCGGTGTTCTTTAGTCCAAGGCATCACCTTATAACAAAGTTCCCAAAGGGGTGGTGAAGGCCGTTTTCACTATCTTTTTGGGTGCATGCTTATTTGGTTGTACCCCAAGAATCCATGCCCCATGATTATCCACTAATACATCAATGTGAGGTACTATGAAGTCTTTTTTGGGCTCACTTGTGTGAGGGTAGGGGCCCGGAGAAATTAACTATGCCCTCATCCCTCTCCACTCTCCTTCTCTTTCATGGAGGGAAGGGTTCGTCGTGTGTGCTTTTTTTTGGACTGACAGTATCACCGCTTAGAGATACGGGAGGCCTATTTAAAGGGGTAAAATTTGTCATTTGAGCGGGGTTTGATGATAGCCCAATTTGGGGGGATCGGGATCATACAAATGGGGTTTGAGTCATCACCTAGGGTTATAGGCCTAGGATCCAAGGGTGGGCCCATTCCCAAGAAAATGGCCCAAAATTTGGCCTGTCTAGAGATTTAGGTAAGTGTCGGGTTTGTAATTGGGGAAAGGGGTTAGGCACCCAACGCCTGGGTTTTAAACCCGGTCTTCTTGCTAGATGCTTGAGAACTAACATTTTCCATAATTATTACTATTCCACATGTATGGCTAAGTTATCACATATATACATTAATTGAATTCAAACTATTATAAGTAAAACAAAGTATGTATAAAGTCTATATTATGAAAGTTTTGAAAAATTATACTAAACTTAACCCCCGGGTTAAGAGGGTACCCTTGATTAGTATCCGCCGGACTGTTTTTCAGATTCCCCCTGCTCATGGGAAGATGGTTTTTACCTCCAATTTCCTTTATTGAAAATGTTGATATTGATGATATGCAATGGGTTCCGCTAGGAATGGTTACTTTCAAATTGGGATTCAATGGGCCACTAGGGAAGGCTTTTTTGGATTTGGATTTGGATAGAGTTTGGCTAGGAAGGCTATTTTCGGCTTGGGATGAGGTGGCACGGGAAGAGTTTCCTGGGGATAGGCAAAGGGGAGGCGGGGGTGGTGGCACTTGATAGAGTTTCCTAGGAATGGCTATTTTTGAAAGTTTCCCAAAGGGATACTGATGGGGGTTTTGGGCTAGGAATGGCTATTTCAAAAGAAATGGGTGCCCTAAAATGGATCAAGAACTCCAAAGTCCCAAAGAACACTTTGATGATCCAAATAGAGTTTGATTTAAAAATATCTTCGAGACCCAAAAACCCTAAAAAGGGGGGGGTCTATCTCAGAACCCCAAAGAGCACTCAAGAACACTCAAGGAGGTGGCTCAAGAACATACTATTTTTGACTAAAAACTAGATCTAACTAAAAATTTTGGGATTGAAGATCTTCAAGACCCTAAGAACACTTTGAAGATCCGAATGATTTTTGGATCTTGATGAAGACCCAATGAGTTTTGGATCTTGACAAGATCACCCAAGATCAAGAAAATCAAGAGGAGGAGGGAGGAAAATTTCACATGAAAGAGTGAAGGGGATTTTAGTGTGTTGGTCTTTTTTATAAAGGGGGGGGTATTTTTAGTTTTTTTTGGCCAAATAGAGAGGGGAATTTTTTATCCAATGGACAAGGGGGCTCTTACCAAAGTTAGGGATAGGGTTTTTTTCCAATGGGTAGAGGGTGGAGTTTAAAAAAAGGTTGGGGAGGGCTTTGTCCAAAAAAAGGGGGTTTTTAAAAAAAAAGAGGAGAGAGAAAATTTTAGCTAAAAAAAGGGGATTTTCAAAAAATTAGAGAGAAATTTTAGCCAAAAAGGGGTTTTTAAAAAAAAGGGGGGAAAAGGAACACCAATCCCAAAAAACCCCCGATGGTGCACGACCCGGCCGTGCCAAAGGGATGGTTAGTTTAGGGGTAGTGCAAGTGACGCCACGGGGGCACAACGGGTGATGGGGGGTAATGCCAGGGGGGGGCATAAGGGGTGTATGCATGGGTGTGTGGGTATGCATGTGTGGGGTTAGGATGGCATAGGTGTGGCAAAAACATGATGGAAAGGGGCTTGTATTCAAAAGGGGCACGACATCGATGGTGGGGTGCATGCTATGGGGGGGGGGAAATGTTTTTGGGGCACGGTTAGGGGTGGGGAGCACAGATGTACGGGAGACACAATCCCAGGGGCCCAGGCAAGCTTGGGGGCGGTCATGGGTTGGTAAAAGGGAAACGGAGGAAAAATGTGATTTTCCAAGGAAGATTATGAGAATTGGCCCAAATTTTTGTGTACCATATATCGCCAATCGATTTCTGAGCACTATCCATTTGTGCAATCATTTTGATCGATTCCTCGTATAAAAAATCAAAAAATTGCCCCCTCCTTTCTCCCGTGGGGGGATTTCTGGGGTTTTGGGTATGGGAATTTTTCCCATTAGCTTTTTTGTTGGTCGGCCAAAAGTCACATCTAAGATCCATATTTCATTATAGCGAGGAGGGTAAAAATTGGGGGTCTTTGAATACCTCTTTGGCCAAGGCCTATGCCAATGGCAAAGGGCAAAGAAAAAATGACCACATTTTATCACTGAGTATGTACTACCGTATCTTGCAGCCATGGAGTTGAAAATGCAAGATAAAATTCCAAATACTTTGAAGGGGGGACTTACCGGGTTGAATTGTGAAAAGGAATTTGCGCTCTTCCAATCCCCGCAAAAAAAGTTAGTACTTTGATCTTTGATTTTTTTAGCTAGGCTTCACATGTGCCCTCAGAATTTTGGTCTCTAGGTCGCTCCTTTGACCCAATCTAGACTATCGGGACTAAGGTTATAAGAGAGGGAAATTACCAAATAACCTAAGGGGGGGGAAAGGTTATACTAGTGAATTTTAACCTTTTCAAAATAATTTCCTAAGTGTGATTGTAAATAATAAAAAGGAATAAAATAAAAAACACAATCACACAACACAGAATTATAGTGGTTTGACTCAACTGAGTCTAGTCCACTTCCTACAAGATTCCTTTGTAAGAAATTCTACTAGTTCTCCTTTTTGTAGGTAGGTAGGGAAGAAAACCACAATCTTTTTATGGATAAGAGTATCCACAAATCGAAAGGGGAAAAAGGCACCCAATCTCCTTTGCGTGAGAGGCACCTTATAATCTCTTTCAAGGTGAGAGGCACATTGCACTCTTTTAAGGATAAGAAGATCCTTATAATCTCTTAAGGATGAGAGGGTCCTTAAAAAGCCTAAGTACGCTAGACTTAATGTAAAATAGAAAAAGGAAAAGGAAATGAAAGAGGATTACCTCAAAGTGGGGCAAATGAAATATGCAATGATGATAGAATAAATGCACCTTTTTAAGTCTTCTTGATGCTTGTAATGTAAATGCCAAGATGTAGATGAAGACTTGTAGATGGCCTTGAGTTCCTCTTGAATGTAAAATGAAGAATTTGAACTCAAGAGATGGGTAACCCAACTCACTTCTA
>JAJSZK010000377.1:0-15317 GCA_022985045.1 Macadamia tetraphylla | reverse complement strand
TTTGGGTTTGTTGTGGGGTAAGATCGATGATCCCGGCAGTTTGGGTTAACCGGAGTTAACTCGTCATCATCCGCTCGAAGGAACGGTGTGACAGATGTAATACACTAAACGTGAATAAGTGTTATTCAGTGTAGGGATAGTATCGCTTATAAGTAGATGACCCTTCACTGCCTTCAAGTCATTATTCAAACCAGCCAGAACTTTAGAGAAAAAATTCATTGTGCTGAGCCTTCAATTTATCAATGTCTCGTGGTCAAGGCTGAAGACATTGAGTTCTTCAACCATACCGAAAGAATTGTGTAATACTTAAAAGAGCCTTGTCATATTAGCTAAACCGAACAACTTCTCATAGATATAGATATGGGCCATATTTTTTTTGAGAATATGTTTCTTCAAATCATTCCGCACACCTTTTGTAGTAGTGTGGAATATGACATTGGCAAATCCGGTTCCATACTATTCCACTCCATTAAGATAAAGCATTTTCTTCATCCATTCATTATAACCTTTATCGAGATGGAGGAGGATCGAGGTAGTATATTGAAGTTTATCTTTGACCATAAGATAAACCTTGCTGCATTAAGCCCAAAGTAGGTAATTCAACTTCCTTGAGCTTGATGGAGGTAATCAACATCCACATTGTTCGAGGTAGATGTAGTAGTTGCAAGGGTAGTAGACTTGGTCTCATCAATGAGTAACCAAAAAGAAGAACAAATAGGGTTGCAGAGAGAACAATAAAAGAAAACAAACGAACCACAACGAAAGGGAGATCAATAACTCGCTAAAATCAAGTAGGGCGAGAAGTTGGTGGTCGATCCAAGGTCTTCAATCTTCAATTCAACACTAGTATATCACGATCCATAAATAAAATAAATCACTCCATGTGATTTAATCCATAGTAGATGCAACAGTAGGTGGTTGCACACCAGAAGGGTTCAGCAGAAAAGCGAGATCAATAGAGTGAATCTAGAAAACCAAGATTGATCACGAGGCTCGATACCATGTTACAATCACAAATACTTATGATCAAACCAGAGGAATAGGAAGAGAAAGAGAAAGAGAAGAAGAAAAGAAACAAGAAGAAGAGAGAGAGGCGTGATCGAGATACTCCCCAAGAGAGGGGAATAACCTACGATCGCACTGAATAGTCCGTCACAAGCTAGACCCTAATATTTATATATTAGAAACAAAATAAATAAGTGCAAAATACCCTTAAACATCTAGTCAACCCTAATACAAAGATGTAGATCGACAGGACATAGTTGTCCTTATCACCCCGCCATTGATTGACCTAACACTGAATCTTAACACTCCCTCAAGCTTGAGCATATATATCAAACACTAACACGAGCATTAGGTGGTAGAGGTACCATCTCAACGGTCGTTGTGGTCGCATCCAAGAACAATCCCAAATGGTGTACGACCCATAGTGCGGTTGGATCATCGTCCTCCGTGCATACTCATCACAAATTGCCTTCCATTCCTTTACCGCAACCTTAAAGCCTAATCATCATCTTAAGGCTCATGGATTTGCTAATCGTGGTTGGACTCAATGGCATTGATGATGGAGTTGGATCGCCTCGCTCATGCAAAGTTTTTCCATATGACCAGCTCCCAAAATTGTCGCATGTCATAGATCCGTTTCTCCTTCCCCATTGGAGCCTTACCCTTATGTAACTTGGGGAGCTCGGTAGGGAATCCAATGGGTTTGGTTGGTGCAAATTGCCTTTTGTTGTCGGGCTTGATTATACCTCTTGAGGATGATTTAATCATATCCTCCCGCCTCGTGCTTCGTCAATGCAAGTACTCATGGAGGATATTTCGATCACACCAAGTTTATCACAAATGTCTTGACTTAATCCCAATTTGAAACAGGATATGAGTAGTTCTTCATCTTCCTTATAGGCACCTGTTCATGAAAGCAACTCATTGAATCGATTAGTATATTCTTCTACAATTATAGTATCTTGCCTGATGGTATTCAGCATGTCATAGACTCAACATTGGTAGGTTGGTGGTAAGAACCTATCATTGAGGATGAACTTCAAGTCTTCCCAACTGCGAGGCATCTGACGCCTATGTATGAGCTTGTCTTCTTTAGCATTCCACCAGTCCTTAGCTCCACCAATTAGTTTTGTGATAACTAATTGGACCTTTCTTTCCTCAAAGGATAATTTTAACAAAAGAATCATCAAAAGAGTTTACCCAAATGAAAGTAAATGGGATTATGCCTTCCATCATACTCTTTTAGTTCTAACTTCACGTGTGTATCATCATGGCGGTTGGTGGTTATCATAGTCATCATACTCTTCATCATGAACTAGTCTATTCCTTTGAGCTTGCATTGTGACCCTTCTAGGTACAGGATGAGTGTTGTTAACAGTAGGTTAAACATTAGTTTGGACAGCAGTAGTTTGAGTATTGGAGTGAACAATAGTAGACTCCTTTAGTTTAGTTATCTGTTGGTCACATCTGTCTAATCTTGTGATCACAGCTTGGAGGGCTTTCCACATATCTTCTAGAGTAATTTGGGTCTTTCTTCAGCCATAGCTCTAATACCACTTAATGTAGGAGTAATTTACAAAAGCTAACCCCCACAACGTATAACCCCAAATAACAAGTAACTCCCAATAAATAGCAGTAGACAAAGCCAGAAGAATAACAGGGAAATAACCAGGAAGAAATCCCAAGGATACAATCTTAAAATAGGAACAAAACTCCCAAAATCAACCCAAAAGAGGAGAGAGAAAAACCTAAGATCGGGAGAGAGAGAGAGGGGCAGCTAGCTCTGTGTGACTCCAATGGAGCTGCAAAGCTGGTCGATTGAAGGTCCCTAGAGGCAAAAAAACCCCAATCTTGAGGAGATTTCATCTGGTTAGGAAGTTATGTAGGTTTTTGATTTTAGACCTAAGAGAGAGAATCTGAGAGAATCCTTTAAGAAATGAGGCTAGCTTGCTTGGACAGGGCTGAGTTGAGGATCGAAGGACCCTACTACTGTGAGGAACAACTGTTAAAAAAGCCTAACCTATCGAAAGCCTGAGAAGAAAGGTATGGAGATCAATTGGGCTTCCAGCCTTGGTAATTCTTGCCGATTGTTGCTTTAGCGAATTGGACAAATCTGAAATCTCTTGAATAGTAAACCCAATAAAGCAAAGGAAATTGAATGAGTAAACAAGAAGAAAAAGGGGAAGTGGGAGAGGAAGTGGCTATCTCAATTGGCTTCTCACCCACATCTATCTCAAACTCTAAGCAATTGACTGTAATTTTTCTTTATTCAAAACTGATAAATAATGGTACATATACCTCTCTATTTATATAGGAGAAGTTTACAATCATAGTAAGACTAGGAGCTAGTTTCAAAAGAGGACTAGACACTCCTACTACAACTAGGAATTGAAAATAGACTAAGACTAAGACTAAGACTAGTGCTGATAGGCCTTAATAGAACTTGCAATCGATGGGTCCAAAATAACATAAAAGACATCAATATAACACTTATGTGAAAGCCTAATTCGATGGGCCCATTGGGCCCATACTTTATTACATCAAATCAGACCTTAATTAAGAGACCGATTGTAGATCATTTGGTTGGGTTTTCCCTCCCGTGATACCCCCGCCCATAATAGGGATCTACATCACATGTGGTATTTAGAGGACCAGGGGTGTAGTATTACTGGATCCCCATAGTTGTCAAGGCGTCACGCTTTGGCACCTCCTTGGCTTCCTTGCGGTTTGCCTGGGGCCTAGGCGATTGTCACCTTATTGCACTATATGCAGCCTTATATTATTAAGTAAATTTTTTAATATTTTTTTATTTCATTTAATTAAGATATTATTCATAAATAAGCAAATGTCCCATGTTTGAATCTAATAAAAATAGTTTAAAATCAAATTTCAAAAAGTTAAAAAGTCAACCCCCGGGTCCAAGAACAAAAACTAAATTTTTTGGGTTTGGGTGGGATTTTCAAATTTCGAATGCTATAGTTTTTCTCAATTTTGAAAATTTTATAAATCATATTATAGTAGAACATTGCTAAAAAACAAAAGCCCTGTAAAATAATCTTTTGTTTGAGGTCAATAAAATTATTTTCATTCAGGTGATTTAACATCATTCGCACACTTTTAAATAAGTTTGATCGAACATAACTTTGTCATAGCAACTCAGATTTAAGTAATCTTAGATTTGTTGGAAAGCTAATTTTGTGTTATACCTAATACAAAAAGTCTCATCTAAAAATAAAATCATTTGAATAATAAACTTATTATAGAATAAGAGTATTTCTCTAAATGTCAATAAGTTATGTTGATTTTTTATGACTTAATGTGAGTGTGACTTTTGATTTTTATGACTCGATGTTGTTAATGTTGATTGGTTTTTTATGTCATATATTATAACATACACAATAACTTTAGAAAATAGGAAAAATAAAAAATAACACATAGGCGATTTGATCACCATGGCAACGCCATAATGGGCAATTCTCCAAATCGACACACCCTCCACCGCTTTGGGTCGTTTTGGCCATTGACTCAAATCCTAGTTAAATTCTACAATTCATATGCTAAATAAATATTAAAGGTTCATACTTCATACCAATGCAAGATATTCATCTTCATCAATCATCAATCACCATTCATCAATCATCATGATGATCATAACATATTAATATATAATATAAATACATAATTATGAAACAAAATTATAAAATATAAAGAAAATAAGACTTTAAATATACAAGTATTCATTACTAATATGTAAGGGCCCTACTTTGATCAATCCCAATAATGTTCAACTGCTAGGTATGAGCAAAACACAGCTGACGCAAGAGGAAAGAGAAACACACAGCGTCACTATCACGATAAGTCAAAAGAGAAGACAATATCTACAGAATAAATTTCTGGAAAGCAAACTTGGTGGAAGAATAGGAATTAGCTGTGTTTGAAGAAACTGGTTCTCACAGCAACTGCGTCTTGGCCCTAAACTACACTACCAGAATTGCCCATTTGTTTGAACACACCACCCACTTTTAGGACCAAAGGTTCAAGAATGAGGGAAATTAAACTCCTCTCCCTCCTGCCCGCCTACCACTAAAAACAGTATAACCAAGAATACGAAAATTTCCCAAAACGATTAAGGACGTATAGGAAGGAGAAATCGAATAAACAGAAGAAAAGAATTATAAGGCGAGAAGAAAGAAGGGGAATAAATGTAAGCGTGTGGAATGATTGTACTACGTCAGCAATAGTCTTACGACTCTCTCTTTCACACCGTAGGTAAAAAAAAAAAAAAACTATTGAGACTTGAGAGTCGTAAGACTGACGAACAGATGAAGATAAAAGAAGAAGAAATAAGGAAGGGAGAGAGAAGAAGAGAAAAAATTCTCACAAAGAAGATGAGAAAAATAAAAAAATAAACAACATACCTAGAGAGGGGAAGGAACCTTCGTCGGAGGCCGCCAGAGAAGAATCGAAGGAGGAGGGACCACTGGAGTGCTTCATCATTGGTTGTGGAGCGATTTGGTGTTTTGAGAGAATATCGTATTTTTTTGGTAGAGTTTTAAGTCATTAAATTTTGATCCAATGTATCTCATGTGCATCAAAATTTATGCACCAGCCAATCATGAAGTCTATTTTGGAATATTCATAAATTAGCTGTAAAAACAAATCTTTTTTTAAAAAGCCCATAAGGCAGTCGCCTTATAGCGCCTTACAGTATAAGGTGGTCACCATTCATACCCAACATAAAGCAGCTTACTGCCTTAACCTCTCTCAAGTGCATTAGCGCCTTACCAATGCCTTACCAACACCTCAATAACTATGCTAGCGAGACCAAGCAGATCAGACTTCAGATGGAGGAGATCCTTGAGGCCGATTGTTCTTCAAGGCAGATTCTCTTTTGCTGATCGATTGGAGTCAACAGGGCTGAATGCTTCAAAAATATTAATGGCAATAACAGTGACCAGAATTAAACAATCGATGGCAGGAAATAAGAGAGTAATAACAAAGAGAAGGTGGGAGAGGAAGTGGTTATCTTAGCATGGGCTTCTCATCCACAACTATCCTAGCTGCTCTAAGCAATTGACTGTAAATTTTTTTATTCAAATCTGAAATTATGAGTATATAGGCTCATCTATTTAAAGAGGGCAGAATAGCAATCCTATCATAACTGGGAGCTAGTTTCCAAATAGGACTAAACACTCCTAGTCGGACTTGGACTCATAATAGGACTAGGACCTATAACTCCAACATGGAGTAAGTAACTAATTAGTCATTCACTAATAGAGAAACCTAAACTGACTAAAACTAAAATAACAAATAAAATAGACTCAAAATAAGACTCTAACTAAACTAATGAATTAAATCCCGTTTTTCTACTTTCTACCCATATTTTAGGTCCATTAAAGAATCCCATTACAAAGAAAATCCATAGGATCAAAGGCCCAACACATACATAACCTAACCCAAGGCTTATTTACAATAAAATAAGCCTATTAATTGACTTATCTACATCAAAACCATTCAATAATTAAATTCCTGCAGAAAGGATGACCAAATTAATAACCTCTACATTTTTCCATATAGGTAGTCGAGTAGTGGTTTCTTTCTTTCTCCGTTGGTAAATTTTTTGCTATAAATTGAGATAGGCATGCATTTACATCTTTATATGTGCAAGTTATTTTCTATTGGATTTTGTTCTTGTTAATACTTGAAAGAAAAGAAGGAAATGAGGCAAATGTGTTAAAAACAGTGATAATCCTGAGTTCTTCACATGTTGTCCTATTGCAATGCACTCTATCTTCGCCTCTTGTACCCGACTTGAGGAGATTCAGAGAAGGATGCATCACCGCATGTTTCCATAAGATCTCGGGAGCGAGTCAGGCGATACGATCAGTACAAGTGGTTGGAAACACCTGGAGTGGATGAAGAGAGCTTGGTTTAGAATCTACCAAAGGATCTCAGGAGGGATATAAAGCAGCATCTTTGTTTGGCTTTGGTGAGAAGGGTAAGTGCTTGTTCATCGCATTATCTTTGGTCTTCTTCTAGCCCTTTTTTCCTTTTAGTGATTGACTTTTAGTGCTGAGGGTCTCACCACAGTAATGTTACGTATCAAAGGGTCTAATGGACTTCAACATGCGAAGAGAAACATTAGGGTGTTTGTGAACCTAGCTGAACCAATCAATAAAGCAGTTTCAAGGACATTTGAGTAGAAATTATCCCATATTTGGGCGTGTGTCTACGTAGTTCTACACTTCTACTTCCAAAATCAGGTTTTTTTTTTTTTTTTTCAGTTTATAGTTGTAAATTATAGGTTGTATCTATCTGGCTATGCATTGGGCCTATTGGCTATGGTACCCTGTAATAGGGACCTTCCCCTTTACTTTCAAGAAACTCCCAGAGAAATACAAAGGAAAAAAATTTAATCTACAGAATTATTTTACTGACCTTTATTATGATTGTAATGCCCTGGCCCCATTAACCTTGGCACAATATTGTCCTTTTCATTCCATGGGCCTCAAGGCTTTAAACGCGTTGTGTCATGTTAATGAGACTAGAGGTTATCAATTAGCCCAACAACCTCTCTCTAGCCTATTGGTCCGTTACACTTGCAATATTCTTGGGTGTCACAATGGTTCTTATTTATCATATGAAACAATGTGAATGGATGCTTAATGACATCCAGTGTCCTTTCTTTTTTTGAAAAAGTACACATGGAATAGTTAGCCAACCTAAACTCAAGGTGCACCTCATTTTGAGCCACATGGAAGGGGCCACCTATCGCTTGGATCAGTGTCAAATTTGGTACAGATCAACTTAGCTATATGAACTCACCCTGTATTGGGATTTTCCCTCTACTTTTGAACTATTAGAACCATTTTGCTACATTCTTGAATTTGTAATCATTTCTGGACCCTCCTTTTTTCCAAGTGGAAGACTTATTTTGGGTTGAAATATTGCATGGGATAACGGACATGTGGCGACTGCACACCAAATTGATCATCAGTGAGCTGAAATTTGAAATATGGTCCTCAGAGAAAGGGGGTTGCCTAGTTCCCCCCAAATGACTTTTTTCAAGAAAGGGAAAGGGGGGGTGGAGGGGTTCCTAGTAGGATACAACCGCCAAATATGCTTTGCACCAAATTCTCTCTCTGGTAGGCCTACAAGAGAATGCAATAAGCTGTTTTATTTTTTGGCCCGAAATTTTCTTTTTTAATTTCCTCATGTTTATTTGGATGATCCGCCTAGTTATAGTAAGAGTCGCAATGGTGGTCCCTGTTATTCCGAGTCCAAGATCCGTGCATAGTCAAATTGGGCACTTTTGTGATTTAGTTCAATAAACTGATTCACTAGAACTGGTGAAATTCAGTCAATTTAGCAACCACTTCTTCTATCACTGAAGTTTGTTGGGGTAAAACTGGTTGAGCTCAGCCCACTCCCAGGAAAGCCCTTTTGGTGGTTCAGTTCTTATGTTTTTATTTTTCTTTTATTATTATTATTATTATTTTATTTTTCTAATAATTCTTTCTAACTATGGTTGGTATGGCTAGAGTCTTGTTTCTTGTTACTTCCCCACAAAAAATACAATAAATAAAAAAATATAAAAAGCAACTTCGTCAGACATTTGTTGTTCTTTGATACCAACTGTTAGTCCAATTTTTTTTTCTTCTTAACGGATGGAAGTAGGTAACATACAGGAAACTTGAACTCAAAATGTTTTAGTGAGCATTGGATTTTTACATACCACTACTCACCAACTTTGCCAAACAGTTTTTTTTTTTTTCTTTTAATATAGGTTTGAAAATAGTAGCAAAGAAAAATAAATCAAAAATAAAATAAAATAAAATAACTTTGTCGTACAGTTGTTCTTTGATACCAATTGTTACTAACTATTTAGTTTTTTTTTTAACCTCTTTAATGATGTATATATCACAATTATGAAGTAACAACGGTATTCAAAGTCCAATAATCTCTAGTGATTGCTAAGTACTCAAATATATGGCTTTAGCTATGATTCCAATTTTTTTTCTTAACGAAGGAAAGTAGATAACAGCTAGGAGATTCGAACTTGAGACCTCTTGGTGAGCATGGGATTTTTGCACACAACAGTTCGCAAGACTTTTTTTTTCTTTTTTGTACATTTAAAAAAAAGAAACAAAAGAAAAAAATATTAAAAATAAGAAAAAATAAATAAATAATAAATATAAATAAAATAAAAAAGTATAATAAAAAATAAAAAATTAAAGAAAAAATAAAAATAACTTTGCTAGACAGTTGTTATTCTCTGATACCAATTGTTAGTGTAACTCTTTTGTTTTTTTTTTTTTTTTTTTTTTAACCTCTTTAATGGTGTATCACCACAACCACAACTATGAGGAGACAACGACATTTTAAGTCCAATAAGCTCTAGTGTTTGCTAAGTACTCAAACTTATGGCTTTGGCTCTGATACCAATTTTTTTTTAATGGAGAGAAGTAGGTAACAGCCAGAAGACACAAATTCAAGACCTCTTGGTGAGCATAGAATTTTTGCACATAGCTTAGATAGTTTTTTATTTTATTTTATTTTATTTTTTTGATAAGTTTAAAAAGAGCAGGAAAAAATTATAAATAAAAATAAAAAATAAAAGTAAGAAATAAAAATGTAAAATATAAAAATATAAAAAAAATTAAACAAATATATATAAAAAAATAAAAATAACTTCGCCAGATAGTTGTTATCTGATACCAATTGTTAGTCGAACTCTTTAGGTATTTTTTTTTATAAACTGTTCAATGGTGTATATACTATAACCACAGCTACGAGCAGAGAACGATAGAGGGTTTGTGGAGATCACCTCAACGTAGTTATAACTCCGAGTGGAAAACATCAATTTTTTTTTATTGCTAGGGAGGGAAGTAGGTAGCAGCCAGGGGGTTTGAACTCGAGACGTCTTGGTAAGTATAGGATTTTTTCACACCACAGCTCACTAACTATGCTAGGCAATTGTTTTATTGTGTATAGATCCCAATAGTAGGCATAAAAATTGAGAGTTGATTTTTTTAATTTTTAATGTTTTCTAATATTTTACGATGATATGACCAGCTAAATTGGATTAGAAAAAAGATCATTGAATAGTGCCCAATACTACTATGCTTGAAGCCCCTCCAACCCTAGCAATTTTTCTGCTCAAGATGAGAACACCATTATGACAATATGCTACATGGCTTACAATAATAAAAGAATGCCATAATGACCAACTGTTACAACCTAGATTCATCATAACTACAATAAGACCATTTTGGGGTAGTGAAGTCAGAACTTTAATTTGTTAAGCAAGTCAGTTGATTAGTCATTGAGTCACGAGGAGATGACATTCTAAGTCCAATAATCTCTAGTGTTTGCTAAGCACTCAAATTTATGGCTTTGGGTCTGTTACCACTTTTATTTTATTTAATGGATGGAAGTAGGAAACAGCCAGGAG
The DNA here is from genome assembly GCA_022985045.1 of Macadamia tetraphylla. Taxonomy (NCBI): domain Eukaryota; kingdom Viridiplantae; phylum Streptophyta; class Magnoliopsida; order Proteales; family Proteaceae; genus Macadamia; species Macadamia tetraphylla. The sequence goes on along the minus strand of JAJSZK010000377.1, from coordinate 4,858 downwards.
ACACGAACTCGAGACCTCGTGGTGAGCATGGGATTTTTACACACCACAGCTCACCAACTTCAAAAGACAGTTTTTTTTATAAGTCTAAAAATAACAGAAAAGGAATAAATAAAAAATAAATAAAATAAATAAAACAAATAAATAATAAAAATATAAATAAATTCGTCGGACAATTGTTGTTCTCTAATACCAATCGTTAATCTAACTCTTCAAAAAAAAATTTTAACCTCTTCAATGGTATAGACACTACAACCACAACTATGAGAAAACAACGACATTCTAAGTCCAATAATCTCTAGTGCTTGCTAAGTATTCAAACTTATGGCATTGGCATTGTTACCAATTTTTTTTATTTAACGGAGGGAAGTAGGTAACTGCTAGGAGACAAACTCGAGACCTGGTGAGCATAGGATTTTTGCACACCATAGCTCATCAACTGCGCTAGACAGTTTTTTTATTTTTATTTTTTTGATAAGTTTAAAAATAGCAACAAAAGAAGAAAAAATGAAATAGAAATAAAAAATAAAAAACTAAAACTAAAAAAATAAATAAAATTAAATAAAATAAAAAAATAACTTCGTAGACATTTGTTGTTCCCTAATACCAATTGTTAGTTCAATTTTTTTTTAACGGAGGGGAGTAGGTAATAGACAGGTAACTCGAACTCAAAACCTCCAAGTGAGCATTGGATTTTTATACACCACAACTCACCAACTTAGTTAGACATTTTTTTTATAGATTTAAAAATAGTAGCAAAGAAAAATAAATAAAAAATAATAAAAAAATAACTTCGCTAGACAGTTGTTCTCTGGTACCAATTGTTACTCTAACTCTTTAGGTTTTTTTTAACCTCTTCGATGATATATACACAACTATGAGGAGACAACGGCATCCTAAGTTCAATAATCTCTAGTGATTGCTAAGTACTCAAATATATGGCTTTAGCTATGATACCAATTTTTTTTTTTTTTAACAGAGGGAAGTAGGTAACAGCCAGAAGACTCGAACTCGAGACCTCTTGGTGAGCATGGGATTTTTGCACACCACAGCTCACCAACTTTGCCAGATAGCTTTTTTTTTTTTCTTCTTTTTTATAGGTTTAAAAAGTGCAACAAAAGAAAAAAAATAAAAAATAAATAAAAATACAAAAATAAATAACTTCACCTGATAGTTGTCCTCTGATATCAATTGTTAGTCTAACTCTTTAGGTTTTTTTTAACCTTTTCAATGATATATACACCACAACCATGACTACGGGGAGATAATGGCATTCTAAGTCCAATAATTTCTAGTGTTTGCTAAGTAGTACTCATACTTATGGCTTTGGCTCTATTACCATTTTTTTTTAACGGAGGCAAGTAGATAACCGCCAGGAGACTCGAACTCGAGACCTCTTAGAAAGTATGAGATTTTTGCAAACCACAACTCACTAACTTCGCCAAACAGTTTTTTTAGGTTTTTTTTTTTTTTTATAAACTCCTCAATGGTGTATACACTACAACCACAACTACAACCGCAGGGGGTTTGTGGTGATCACCACAAAGTTTTATAACTCCGAGTGGAAAATTAATTTTTTTTATTGGTAGGAAGGGAAGTAGGTAATAGCCAAGGGGGTTTGAACTCGAGACCTCCTGGTGAACATAGGATTTTTGCACACCACAGCTAACCAATTGCACTAGGAAATTGTATTTTTATTACGTAAAGATCCCGATAGCAGGCATAAAAATTGAGAGAGTTGATTTTTTAAATTTTTAATTTTTTCTAATATTTTACAATGATATGACCAGCTAAATTCGATTGAAAAAAAAAAACATTGAATAGTGCCCAATACTACTGTGCTTGGAGCCCCTCCAACCCCAACAATCTTTTCTTCTCAAGATGAGAACACCATTATGACAATATGCTACATGGCTTACCATAATAAAAGAAAGCCATAATGACACACTGTCACAACCTAGATTGATCATAACTACAATAAGACCTATTTGCGGTAGTGAGGTCAGAACTTTAATTTGTTAAGTTAGTTGATTAGTCATTGAGTCATGAGGAGAAAATGACATTCCAACTCCAATAATCTCTAGTGTTTGCTAAGTACTCAAACTTATGGTTTTGGCTCTGATACCAATTGTTAGTCTTCCACCTTTTTCTCTGATGCCAATTGGCTTTAAAATAACTTTTTTTAAAGGGAAATATGTAACTAGCAGGAGACTCGAACTTGAGACCTCCTGGTGAGCATGGGATTTTTGCACACTCCACAGCTCCCCAACTTCGTCGAATAGTTTTTTTTTCTTTTTTATAGGTTTAAAATTAGCAACAAAAGAAAAAATAAAATATAAATATAAAAAGTAAATAAATATATATCTAAATAAAAATAATTCGCCGGACAGTTGTTGTTCCCTGATAACAATTGTTAGTCTAACTCTTTAGGTTTTTTTTTAACCTCTTCAATGATATATACACCACAACAACAACCACAAGGAGACAACGGTATTCTAAGTCTAATAATCTCTAGGATTTGTTAAGCACTCAAACTTATGGCTTTAACTCTGTTACCATTTTTTTTTATTTAACGGAGGGAAGTAGGTAATAGCCAGGAGACACGAACTCGAGACCTCATGGTGGGCATGGGATCTTTGCACACCACAGCTCACCAACTTCAAAAGACAGTTTTTTTTTATATAAATTTAAAAATAGCAACAACAGGAAAAAAAATAAAAATAAATAAAAAATAAAGCAAATAAATAAAAATAACTTCGCCAGGCAATTGTTGTTTTCTGATGCCAATTGTTATTGTTCTCTTATGCCAATTGTTAGTCTAACTCTTTAAGTTTTTTTTTTTTTTAACCTCTTTAATGATATATACACTACAACCACAACTACAAGGAGACAATGGCATTCTAAGTCCAATAATCTCTAGTATTTGCTAAGTACTTAAACTTATGGCTTTGGCTCTGTTATCATTTTTTTTTATTTAACAGAAGAAAGTAGGTAATAGTCAAGAGACACGAACTCGAGACCTAGTGGTGAGTATGGGATTTTTGCACACCACAGCTCGCCAACTTTGAAAGACAGTTTTTTTTTAATCTAAAAATAGCAACAATAGGAAAAAATAAAAATAAACAAATAAATTAAAAAAATAAAGCAAATAAATAAAAATAACTTCATTGGACAATTGTTGTTCTTTGATATCAACTGTTAGTCCAACTCTTTAAGTTTTTTTTTAACCTCTTTAATGATATATACACCATAACCACAACTACGAGGAGACAACGGCATTCTAAGTCCAATAATCTCTAGTATTTGTTAAGTAATCAAACTTATGGCTTTGGCTCTGTTACCATTTTTTTTTTTTTACTTAATAGAAGGAAGTAGGTAACTGCTAAGAGACTAAAACTTGAGACCTCTTGGTGAACATGGGATTTTTGCACACCACAGCTCACCAACTTTGTCAAACAGTTTTTTTTATCTTTTTAATTTATAGGTTTAAAAATAATAATAAAAGAAAAAAAATGAAATAGAAATAAAAAATAAAAACTATAACTATAACTAAAAAAAATAATAAATAAATAAATAAAATAACTTCATCGGACATTTGTTGTTCTCTAATAGCAATAGTTAGTCCAACTTTTTTTTTCTAAGGGAAGTAGGTAACAAACAGGAAACTTGAATGCAAAATGTCCTGGTGAGCATTGGATTTTAGCACACCACAACTCACCAACTTCGCCAGTTTTTTTTTTTAATATAGGTTTAAAAATAGCAGCAAATAAAAATAAATCAAAAATCAAAAATCAAAAATCAAATACAATTGAAAATAAAAATATAAAAAATAACTTTGTCGGACAGTTGTTCTTTGATATCAATTGTTATTCTAACTCTTTAGGTTTTTTTTTAACCCCTTCAATGGTGTATACACCACAACTATGAGGAGACAATGGCATTCTAAGTCCAATAATCTCTAATGATTGCTAAGCACTCAAATATATGGCTTTAGCTATGATACCAATTTTTTTTTAACGGAGGGAAGTAGGTAACAGCCAAAAGACTCGTACTCGAGACCTCTTGGTGAGCATAGGATTTTTGCACACCACAGCTCAAAAACTTTGTCAAACAATTTTTTTTTTCTTTTTCTTTTTTATATGTCTAAAAATAGCAAGAAAAGAAAAACATAATAAATAATAATAAATAAAATAAAATTTTAAAAATAAAAAATAAAAATAACTTCATCGGACAGTTGTTCTCTGGTACCAATTGTTAGTTTAACTATTTAGGTTTTTTTCAACCTCTTCAATGATATATGGGAAAAGGTTGGGTATGCCGCCGATATCAAGTATGCTAGCACCCATTGTGTCTACTCTCTCTTCCCTTTTTTCTGAAATGACTCTCATATCCTTTCTGAATGATACTCCATCATGTGTTCCTTTTGGTGTTATCCGCTAGCATACTTGATATCGACGGCATACCTATCCCTCTCTCATGATATATATACCACAACCACAACTATGAGGAGACAATGGCATTAAGTCCAATAATCTCTAGTGTTTGCTAAGTGCTCATACTTATGGCTTTGGCTCTTTTACCAATTTTTATTTTTATTTAACGGAGGGAAGTAGGTGACACGCAAGGAGAATCGAACTCGAGACATCTTGAAAAGCATTGGATTTTTACACACCACAGCTCACCAACTTTTCCAAACAGTTTTTTTTTTTTTTGGATAGATTTAAAAATAGCATAAAAAATAAAATAAAATAAAATAAATAATAAATAAAAGTATAAAATAAATAAAAAAAAATAATTTCATGGACATTTATTGTTCCGATACCAATTGTTAGTCTTACTCTTTTGATTTTTTTAACATCTT
>JAJSZK010000376.1:0-12242 GCA_022985045.1 Macadamia tetraphylla | reverse complement strand
CCCTTGACAATCCCCAGATATGTTACCAAAGGTGGAGGAATTCTAGATTTTGAGGGCAGTTGGCATTTTTTAGCATTTTGGCAAAGGCAATGAGGGGGGAGGAAGAGTAAGGAATTGGAATGGCCCAAAAGTCTCTGACAATGGGGAGAAATTCCTCACGGAGGGCCCATATGTCAAAAAATTTGAAGGGCTTGGGGCCAAAGGAGATATTGGGCTGAACAAAGAGAGATAGGAGGGTGGTCAGAAATACCAGGGAGATCAAAGCAGGCATGAAAGGAGGGAAAGAGATTGAGCTAAGTCTCATTGACAAGCACCCTATCAAGTTTGCAAGCCACCTGGTCAGATCTAGCACGAAGCTTATGCTGGGTGAGCGTGGATCCAGACCATCTGAGGTCCTTTATGTTGATGTCATCAATGCAATCATTGAAAGGGGCCCGATGAAGAGGGATCAATGGGGACCCTCCGATTTCTCATGGGCAGCTTGGACCATATTGAAATCACCTCGATACCCCAAGGGAGGAGGAAGCGGAGGGTCAAAAGAGCAAATGTCACCGAGAGCAACCCTTTCAGAAGAACTACACACCGCTCACATGAACCGAGCGGTGACCGAGTTAACACCGTTAACCCAAACTCGCCAGATCATGGGACATCGATTCCACCACAAAGATACACCCCTAACATAAGTTCATCGATCAGGAAGACTAAGTTTTCCCTGGAATAAACCCCATATACTTGAAAACCAATTGTGATACAATAATTATATACATTTGGGCCCAAGGCATGAAAATTTTACACAAAAAATAAATTCAAATATCAAGTATATACAGAAATCATCAAAACATCGAGTACACACTCGCCTCAAGGTCGGAGCTCCCCGCATCGGGTTGTGCCACCGGGCATCACATAGAAGAGCTCACTGGCCTCAAGTGGAGTAAAGACGCCCCAAAGAGTCAGCCTCGAACGCTGTCCCAAAAAAGACACCGACGAAGCGCCCACGTGTCTAACTCCTCGGGGTCCACCACCTCTTCAGAAACTCGACGTGGGACCCACCCCATGCTCCTCGATGTATGACCTGCAAAATCATCTAAAAAGGGTGTACACGGGATGAGCTCACTAGCTCAAGAGTAGAAAGATGGACCACACACAGCCCACACATCACAACACATCATATGCACTACATGCCATGCTATACATTTTAAATCACATCCACCTAAGCAACATTACTAAGTCTTTGGTTTTAGTGCTACTACAACCACAAAGGCCAGATACTCCGGCACGAGCCGAACTCCTCCCGCGACACGCCCATAGGGCTGTCTGAGAAGGCCCACCGTGAGTACTCGAAAAGTAAAGACAATGCCGCCCACCGCTCTCAACAAAATGTAAATGATCGAAAATAAAGGTGCCGACTCAAGAATTTAAAAGCAAGACGATTGGCCCTCTTGAATGTACCACCGGGTTGCCGATCGTCCTACATGACTCGTCAGGCGTAATGCCTAACCGCCACAAGGTCCGACAACCGCGACCCTCGCTTCCCCAAATGGCAACCCAACACCTTAACCCCTGGGAAGGGTCGAGACGGATGGTGAGAATCCTAATACCGCATGCTCCTATATGACAATAGTACGATCAGATAGTCCTCCGTGTCCCATTCCACGGCCACCAATGCATTCGCTTCAAGCCGACACGGCATCTAGTCTATCAATGCATTATGCACCATGATGTCCACATTCAACATATAAACATCTCATTCAATTGGCATTTGAAAAGTAAACATAGCATATATGCACATCAATGTGTGGAATGACTAATCTATATAGCATATTCATGATGACATGACTAGATTAGATATATTAAATGAATGCCAAACAAATGCCTTGAAACAAGGCCAAACGCCCTCTCCCACTTACTCTAGTAGGCATAAGGATTCCGCTCGACGGGTGAGATCCGAGCGAATCGGGTAGGATTTGGTGAACCTAACATAATTGAGCGGGTTAGTACTTCACCATTTTAGAATCAAAATTAATGAAACCGATGTCAAAATCATGTTTAGAACGTCAAAAGAAGGTCACACGTCCGATTTGGGTTCGACGACATAAGGATCACCTTGGCCACAGTGGGTCGACAGTGGCGTCTACCCACCGTTTACCCACGGTTTGACCAGGTAGGTACCCGGTTACCGTGGGCCAGGACCTTGTAGACCGCGGTGGTACCGCCGTGGTACCACGGTTGGGCCAGGGCCCGCTCTTCTCGTGGGTACCCACAAAGGGTAGGACCCACCGTTGTACCCAACCGTCTTGGCGGAAAGATACTGCTTCTTCCCATTTTCTCCATTCTTTGGGAATCAAATGGGGCTTTTCCCCACCCATTCTTCACACCTTCAAGGTCCTATAGGATGGTTCTAACCTAGATCTAGGTTAGATTCAAGTGAGGGAAAACCATCTTACCTTCTTTGCTCAAGAATGACTTCAAACCCTTCAAATCACTTCAAACTCACAATGCTTCTTCTACCTTGTCAATATCTCTTCAAATCCTTCAAGATCAACACATAAATCATCTATTAAACCTTAGATTCATCATTTCAAAGGGGTTTTACAAGATCTCAAGAAACCATACTCGAATCAAGGGTTTAAAGCTTGGGTATGGTGAATGTTCACAAAACCCAACTTTTCTTACCTCCAATCAGATCTAGAGTTGAAGATCACTCTCCCGGCACCGAATGGAAGACCGAGCTCGCGCCCTGAAATCCCCTTTCTTCCTCTTCCTTCTTCTTCCTTTCTTCTTTTCTTTCTCTCCTCTTTACTTTTCTCACCAACGCACGAGGGTAATAAATGGAAAGAAAGAAAATCATAAAGCCTTATATACCATTCCTAATTAAGTGAATAGTCTTGATGGGTCACTCAGTGGGTGGGTACCCACCGTCCTACCCACCGAGAGCCAAAACTTGATTTTGACCGGTTCGGACCTCGCGCAACCCCACCCCAAGCATACGATGTAGCATACGATATACCTTAAAATACGGATATAATACCTGTTTTATCCGTACATAGCCTTATGGTAGGTGCACGTACACGGTTTGGGCACTCCTGCCTCTTCCGCATGGCTCGACTTGTCGGGCCAGCCGGTGTTTAAGGTCACCCGTGCCATCATAGCCCATAAGGAACCTGCTCTAATTTCCTCTGCTCGTTCCTGCATGGTTAAACCGGTTCAACCGCTTAATCGACTGGTTTAAGAAGCGGGTATTACATTACCCCTTCCAAAAATTTCGCCCTCGAAATTAGTGCACTGTTGATCAAAAGATGAGGGTACTTGGCTCGCATTTCTTCTTCTACCTCCCAAGATGCTTCTTCAAGTGAATGATCAGCCCATCGCACCTTTACATAGGAAATGGAGCGGTTGAAGGGTTTTCACCTTCCGTCCAAAATTTCAGCCGGCTCGTCTGTAGGTCATATCGCTTCTAGGTACTCGGTTCCACGGGTAGTACATGAGATGGATCATGCACGATTTCTTCAAGATGGATACATGGAATACATTGTGAACATCCCTGCAAGGTGGCAGAGCAAGCATGTAGGCTATCGAGCCAACCCGGATAAGATCTCAAATGGTCCGATGTATCTTGGGCTCAACTTCCCTTTCGTGAAACCTTTGCAAACCTTTAGTAGGAGAGATCTTGAGAAATACCTTTCTCCCGGCTGAAATTCAATCTCCTTCCTCGGGTGTCCGATAGCTCTTTTGACGGACCGAGCGCTTAATCCGTTCTCTAATAACGCCGACTTTGTCACAAGTCATCTCAGATCATCTCAGTCCTAACATTCGACGCTCACCTACCTCATCCCAATACAAAGGAGTTCTCACTTTCGCCATATAATGCCTCATACGGAGCCATCCCAATTGTGGCTTGGTAATCTGTTATATGCAAACTCCATAAGAGGTATATATTCTTCCCAACGCCACTCATCTCCATTGCACATGCCCCGAGCATGTCTTCTAATATCTCGATGGTTCGCTCCGATCGACCATCCGTCTGTGGGTGAAAAGTCAGACTCAAATTCAGTCAGATCCCAAGGCACGTGTAAGCTTTTCCAAAACTGAAGTGAACCTTGGGTCCCTATCCAAACAATGCTCACGGCACTCCATGTAAACGCACTATGTTGTCCATGTAAAGTTGTGCTAGTTTGGTCATGGAGAACTTGGTCTTGATAGGAATGAAATGAGCAGCCTTGGTGTCGATCCACAATCACCCATATCGCATCCATTCCTTAGGTGTACTTGGTAGTCCGTGAGAAGTCCATTGTAATCCTTTCCCACTTCCATTCTCGCATCGGGAGTGGTCAAGAGTACCATAAGGTCGATGCCTTCGCTTTTACTTTCGCGTAAGACAAGTCGCACATATAAAGCTATGGTGACTTTCATGTTTGGCCACCAAGAATTTGTTTGAGGTCTTTGTACATTTTGGTACTTCCTCGGTGAAGTGAGTACTGAGCTATGTGCTTCTCTCACTATCTTATCTTGTATATCCAAATCATCGGTACACACAACTGCCTCAAACATCAATGCCCCATCACCGCTAAAGTAAAACTGGTCGCTCATTGTTTGGTCTTGAACCTTAACTCGATCCGCTGCAATTCAGGATCCAAAGGTTGCTTCATTATCACCTCTTGCCTAATTGCCGGATGCACTTGCAGAGCCGATAAGGATACCGTCAACCATTTAAGGTTTTCTGGTTGAGGTTCAAGCTCTAAGGTTGCCCCTTCATACAAGAGGGTTTCATCCATTAGCATCGCCTCTTGCACGAGTGGTGAGCCGACGCTAATATGAGAGCGACACGTCTGTGTCTTCCGACTCAATGCATCCGCCACTACATTAGCCTTGCCGGATGATATCAATATCGCAGCTCATAATCCTTCATGAGTTCAAGCCATCTTCTCGCCTCATGTTCAGATCCTTCCGGGTGAAGAAGTATTTCGTGCTTTTGTGGTCATCAGATATCTCACACTTCTCCCCATACAAATAATGTCGCCAGATCTTAAGGGCAAAATGATCTGCTAGTTCCAAGTCATGAGTGGGGTAATTCTTCTCATATTCCTTTAGTTGTCGGGATGCATACGCTATTACCTTCCCGCGTTGCATGAGAACACAACCCAAACCAACTTTGAAGCATCGGTATAGACTGTCATTCCACCTGTGCCCTCAGGAATAGTCAGCAAAGGGCCAGTCACCAACCTTTCTTTCAATTCCTGGAAGCTCTTCTCACATTCCTCTCCCAATTTCACACCCTTTTAGTCAACTTGGTCATTGGTGCCGAGATCCGAGCAAAATTCTCGATGAAACGCCGTAGTATCCAGCCAAACCCAAGAAGCTTCTAATTTCAAGAATATTCTTGGGCTTTCCCATTCCACTACGCTTTCACCTTAGCAGATCTACTTGATTCGCTTAGACACTACGCGCCCAGAATCCAACTTGTTCAAGCCAATTCACACTTGCTGTACTTGGCAAACAACCTGTGATCTCTCAACCTCGTAACACCATTCTCAAGTGTTGAGTGTGCTCCTCTCGTCTTGGAGTAGATCAAGATATCGCAATAAAAACAATTACCCATTTGTCGAGCACATCCGAAATACTCGATTCATTAGATCCATGAATGCGCCGACGATTGGTTAACCCGAAGGACAACACTAGGAACTCATAATGGCCGACGAGTCCTAAATGCTGTTTTGGGTATATCACTACTCTTTATCTTGAGCTGATAATAGCCGGACCAAGGTCTATCTTTGAAAATACCTGCTCCTCGCAATCGATCAAATAAATCATCAATGCGTGGCAATGGATACCGTTCTTAATGGTTAGCTTATTCAACTCCGTAATCTATGCACATACGCAAGCTACCATCCTTCTTCTTGACAAACAACACGGGCACCCTAAGGTGAAACACTTGGGCTAATAAACCCTTTTCCAATAGTTCCTCGAATCGCATCGCAACTCCTTCAATTCAGCGGTGCCATCCTCAGATGGAGCCTTAGATACGGAGCTGCTCCAGAGTCAAGTCTATGGCAAACCCAACTCCTATCGTGGTAAATGCATCGGATCATCCGGGAAAACATCGAAACTCTTTAACCACCTTTACTTCTTCTAGAGGTGTAACTCTTGCATCAACATCGAGTACCGAGGCTATGAAACCCGACATCCACTTTCTAGCAACTTTACCGCTTGAGAGCGGAGACAAGGACCTTCCTCACCCTTTTCATTGTATCTCGCGGTATACCCACTCTTTCCCTTCATCATCTGTTACCTTAATCAGCCTTTCCAAGACAGATCACATTAGCTCGATGAGCCGACAACCAATCCATACCCAATATAACATCAAAATTCTGCATATTGAATTTAATGAGTTGTGCATCAAAGTTCTTCCCACTAATCTCCATCGGCACGGCCCATACACTTCCTTCAATCAGGAATTTTACCAAGAGGCATACTAACAATCATTCCATGGTTAGGATCCGGTGACATCCCAAGTTTCCTACAAATCTCTTAGATGCGAATGAATGAGTAGCTCCTAATCAAATAAAACATAGGTCGGTATGCCGATATGGGTAGGATACCTAGTATAACAATGTATATAATTTCAGAGTCATCAATATTAATCATAATGAACTTTTAATTTAAAATGTCCCGCAAACTTCAGATTAGCCTCGCTTCCTCGCGATAGGGCATACATCCTTCCTCGCGGTTGACCCCTCGAGGTAAGGGAGGTCGACGCAGAGGGCTGACGGAGGGAAAGGCGGTCTGCCCGAAGTTTCGATAATGCCCATATGAATGGCAATTGAAGCAACGAATCGAGATGTCGGAACGAGGGGGCCCCCTCCGCACTTGACCCACTGGATGGAGGTCGAGGTGGCCTTGGAGCCGAGGTGCCACACTAGTGTTCGGCAAAAAGAGGTGGAACCCGAACCACCAACGCCTAGGAGGGTAGCCAGATGGCCTATAGGGCTGCCTATACATAGGCCCAGAATCGTATGATCCGGTATCCCTTTGGAGGAATTTCCCAATCCGGGAATGGATTTGTTCTTTCCAAGTCCGGGTGAGGGACTGTCACCCTTTTGCTTATCTTCCATGGTTTTGGGCCCTTTCCCGATAACTGCCATATTCGGTCAAATCCAAGCCCTCAAGCACGACCAATAGATGCTTTGGGCCCCTTTTAGGAACCTTGCCGCTTTCTTCACTTCTAAATATGCCTTGGGGAAAATGGAACAAACTTCAATTGTTGTTGATACTCAGGACGCTTACCTCCTTGAGTTAAGGCCATGAACTCGCTCCTTTGGGTCTCAAATCACATGGATAATGGTTGTCCAAGAACAACTCCTTGAACTGCTCCCAAGTAGGTTCTGGATGAGCACCCAAACAATATAGGTTTGAGGCTTGCCACCAAGAATTTGCCTCTTTCTTGAGTTGAACCCAGACAAATAAGTTTTCGGGCATCCGCACTCAAGCACCTCAAATATCTTCTAATTTTGGATCCTTTGATCCGTTCCCAGAGGATCACCCCCACCTTAGAGAATACGTGGTAAGTTCCTCTTGAATGATTCCACTACCCTTGACGATTACTGCCGCGGAAGTTGGGAAACATGGGCAGGATAGTAGGAGTATGGAGGAGGCATCCCATACCGAGGAACACCGAATGGTGGGTTTGGGAGGTGTACCCCCACTTGTGGTCCCTCCCACCCTCGTGGGCCCCGTGGAGGAGTACTGGGGTTGACCGGAGAAAAATCCAATGCTGCGGATGGCCCAAAAATGCTTGTGAAGCATTTGTTCCGGAAAAGCTTGTTGGGCCCGCTGAATTATGGCAACATCCCCCGGTAATACCGTGGAGGGTCCGGAGGAATAAGGTGGGTCCCCATGTGCCCCACCCCACCAAGGGTCTCGAGGTAGTGGAGGTGAGGTATGCCCCAGAGGGACCTCCCGGGATTTTTGGTCGACCGCCCCGACGAGGACCCCTGAGGTACCCGGCATTACTACCGGATCTATACGCACCATCGATCCCCACTGAACACATCAACACCATTTTGGGTTAAACACCAAGAATTGTTTTTGCACCAATCATATGCCATTACATGAGGTGTTGTAGTGTATGATACCCCTCAAAAACCCAAACCAATTCCAAGATATAAAAGTCCCCAGACATGCTAAGGGTCCCACTTGACCATAGCATATTAATATAGGAATAAATCAATAGTGAAAATCAATGAATCATGCTGGGAGGAGAAAAGGGGAAAAAAAAAGAAAAAATTTTTTTTAAAATTTTCCCCCCCCAAACGGTGACCGGGGGGCCCATCCCCCCGGGGTTATCCCCTTTACACCGGGGGGGGTTTAGGGGCCCCCATACCCCCGGTCTTGTTTTAAAACCGAACGGGCCCCTTTGGGCCCCTCCCTTTTTCCCCCCTTTCCAAAAACCCCTTTTTTCTTTCCCTCCTTTCTTCCTTGGGCGATCTTGAGGTCTCCACCTACCAGTTCCCACTCACAACTGGCGTTTTAGAGAAGAGTCAACCCCCCTTCTTCAAGTAATTTTTCTTTTTTTCCTTTTTCGAATTTCCATTTGGGTAAAATGCATGTATAGACTTTACCTTAGGTTGTCTTTCCATATTTTTCACCATAGAACATCTTTCCATTGTTTGTGATGATTCTAGTGGTCATTTTAGTTTATAGGAATTTTATCCTTCATTTGGGAAAACCCCCAAATTTGTGCCCTGGGTTTTCCCAAAATTTTGGGGGGTTTCTTCAACTTCCCCTTTTTTCTCCAATTGATGACTTCTTTTGATGCATTCCCTTGTTTTGTGCTTAATATGCTTTAATTTGCATAGATTATCCATTGTGTTTGGAACCCCCATGTATTTCCATAAAATCCTTTTTGTTTTGGGTTTTCCCTTGATTTTCATCCCATACATGTACTCATGGAACCCATAGTCTATTTGGGGTATGTTCTTGCATTTCCATCATCCCACTACTATGGATTTCTTTTCGCCCTAGGGTTTCAAGTTTTTACTTCATTGTGAATGATTTGGGGCATTGAAATCGAATCCTCCCGTGTTATTTATCTTTTCCCTTTTGGCATTTTACTGTTTTGGCATGTTTCTATGCGTTGTCAACCCGTTTCATGTCATAATTTTCCCTATCGCCCCTAGATTGTCGCCCCTGTTTTTGATAAGGGTTTTGTTTTCCCTTTAATGGGTTTTTCCCTTTCCATAACCCTACTTTTTTTCCCTTATTCCCGGGGATGTCGCCACGCCCCGGAAGGGGACCATCTTCCCCCGGCCCAGGGAAGACCACCCTCAAGCGGAAGAGTGGGAGACCAGCCCCCCCCGCACGGGAGACCAAAGACGCCCCCGACCCTTTCGACTATGATGAGGAGCACTTCTCGGCGGGGCCCGCAGCCAACCCGGGCCCAACCCCCCAAGGGGTGGTGATGGAGAAGACCGGGTAGTGAGGACTTCCACAAGGCTAGGCTTGGGAGAGGTTCTCGATTGGGGGGACTTATTCTTCAGTGGACCACTGCACGAGCACTCGCCCGCGGTTCTATTGTAACCTGAGGTGTCGATCCGACGGGAGTTCACCACCCCAACCCTTTGGTAAGGGGGGACATCCACGAGGGTGGCACCTTGGCCAAGATTTTGGGGTATACCCGGGGGCACCGATACCGCCCCCTTGGGTAGGCCTGGCCCGCTCATGACCCCGGGGACCCCGGACTTCATCTATGAGACCTTTCGGGCGGCAGCAGCCGCCTCGAGTCCGAGACATCCTTCTACCCCGAGGTTCATCTATTCGCCGCTTGATCCAGCTCAACCTCGCCCCAGAGGAGGTCATCGGAACCGTGTGGGTTTCATGGTGGCTTTCATTGCATTCTCGCATCTTCACGGCACAGAGGGAGGAAAGAGCACTTGTGCCTCCCATACATTATTCTTAGGACGATGGAGCACCATACTTCCCACCCAGGATCGGAGGATTCCCTTAGGGCAGATCCTCACTAGGATCTTCGAGTTCTTCGGGTGGATCTGGGGCGGTGAGGAGGGAAGACTCTTGATAGGTTCGCCCGGGAGAAACTCCTCAAGATGGGTCCCCGCACCTCATGGATTCACCTCCAGATCGACCCTGAGAGGTAGGGGTAGGAGGGCTCCCCCTTTATGGAGGATGTCCCCATGGAGGAGGAGCCCAAAAGGAGGAGGATGAGGACTACGCCCCCGTGACGGGGAAAGGGATCTCGATGGGTGGTGGCATCCCCCAGGAGGCCCCCAGAGTCGAGAGGTCCCGGGCCTAGTTTTTCTAGAGCTACCGCCCCACCACCGGGAGTGGTGCCACGACTTTGAGGGCATGACGCCTCCATGCGGGCCTTGCAGATGGCCAGTTCAGACATCGAGGCGGTTTGGGCGAGATTGTCTTGAGGAACGCTTATGGAGAGGCACCACCTTGGAGGATTCCTTCCTTAGGCGGGTCAGACTTAGACACCACGGCCAACGCTATCTCAAAAAGACTTTGGCCGGCTTTGGGGGGAGGTACGGGGGGTGAACGCGAGGTTCGATTATTACGATCACCGCTCAACGCAACTCCAGCCTCCGCGAACGTGGTGATCATCGACGACGATGACGAGACTGTGAGGGCTTGGCCCACGCTAGTCGTTTTTCCATTTTCTTTTTTCGTACATTGTATATTTATTTATTTTCATTCCTTGTATTTATGATGTGACAAGATTCATTATGGAATAATATATCTTGGATAGTGGATTTTTGTGGTGATTTCATATGTGGAGTACTTGTGTGGTTTTGTGGTGATGTATTTGGCTATTTTGGTTTTGTTATATTTATTATCCGTTGTTTATCGGTTTTTTGTGTAAAATTTTGAAATCCCATTTTACCCCGTTATGCTTCGAAATTTCACAAAATAGTACTTTATAGGTTATAGTACCAACCTAATTACCTTTTATCTACACTCACGATGCCATGAATGCAACACATAATGCAACCCCTTTTTATACTTTCTTTCTTTGACTTTTAAATCTTTAAAGCTTTTATATTGGCCCAACCCCATTTTCCTATTATAGAGTCTACAGGATTCTAATGGTATGTCGGAGGGGAGCAGAGCATCACGCCTGATACCACCGCTTGTCACACCCCTGCTCACACCGAACTGAGCGGTGACCGAAGTTAACACCGTTAACCCAAACTCGCCAGATCATCGACATCAGATTCCACCACAAAGATACACACACTAACATACAATAATTATATACATTTGGGCAAGGCATGATATATACACAAAAGAATATGATTCAAATACCAAGTATATACAGAAATCATCAAAACCATCGGGGTACACTCGGCTCGGTTTCAAGGCCGGGGCTCATCGGGATCGTGGGTTGTGCCCACGATCACATAGAAGAGCTCAGGCCTAAGTGGAGCTCAAAACGGGCCCCCAAGGTAGAGCTCACTGCCTCGAATCGCTGCTGAAGAAGACAGCTCGACGAGCAGCCCACGCCGTGTCTAACTCCTCGGGGTCCACCACCTCTTCAGATACTCGACCGTGGGACCCACCCCATGCTCCTCGGATGTATGACCTGCAAAATCATCTAAAAAAGGGGGGTACACGGGATGAGCTCACTAGCTCAGAAGTAGAAAGATGGACCACACAAAAATCCACACATCACAACACATCATATGCACTACATGCCATGCTATACATTTTTAATCACATCCACCTAAGCAACATTACTAAGTCCTTGGTTTTAGTGCTACTACCACAAGGCTGGATACCGTACGAGCCGCGAACTCCTCCCGCGATACGCCCATAGGGTCTGTTTTGAGAAGGCCCACCGTGAGTACTTGGAAAAATAAAGACAATGCCGCCCACCGGCTCTCAAATGTAAATGTAAATGATGAAAATAAAGGTGCCGACTCGAATTTAAAAGTAGTACGATTGGCCCTCTTGAATGTACCACCCGGGGTTTCCGATCCCTACATGACTCGCTCGGGCGAATGCCTAACCGCCACAAAGGTCCGACAACCACGACCCCGCTCCCCAAATGGCAACCCAACACCTTAACCCTCGTTGGGAAGGGTCGAGCACGGATGGTGAGAATCCTAATACCGCATGCTCCTATATGACAATAGTACAATCAAAATAGTGCCTCCGTGTCCCATTCCACGGCCACCAATGCATTCGCTTCCAAGCCGACTACGGGATCTAGTCTATCAATGCATTAT
>JAJSZK010000375.1:0-14402 GCA_022985045.1 Macadamia tetraphylla | reverse complement strand
CCATGGTTTTGGGTTACCCTCGGCCATAGTTAAATCAAGACCTCAACCCGAAAATAGATGCTTTTAGGCCTTTTGGGAACCTTGGCCTTCTCTTTTTTGCATATGCCTTGGGGCAAAATGGAACAAACTCTCGTTGTTGTTGGTACTCAAGGCATCTTACCTCCTTGAGTTAAGGCCATGAACTTCGTCCCTTTGGTCTCTGAAGCTACCGGATAATGGTTGTCAAAAACAACTCCTTGAACTGCTCCCAAGTAGGTTGGATGAGCGCCATCAATATAGGCTTGGAGGCTTGCCACCAAGAATTTGCCTCTTTCTTGAGTTCAACCCCCAAATAAGTTTCCATCCGTGCACTCAAGCACCTCAAATATCTTCTCTAATTCTTGGATCCATTGATCCGGTTCTAGAGGATCACTCCCCACCTTAGAGAATAGGTGGTAAGTTCCTCTTGAATGCTCCACTACCCTTGACGTATTACTCTCGGGGAAGTTAGGAGCATAGGCGGGATAGTAGGAGTATGGAGGAGGCATCCCATCTTGAGGAACACCAATGGTGGGATTGGAGGTGTACCCACCACTTGTGGTCCCGTTCCCGACCCTGGGGTCTGTGGAGTGAGTACTCGGGGAGGTTGACCAGTTGAAAAAGTCAAGTCTGGATTGCAGTCATAAATGCTTGTTTTTTGAAGCATTTGTTTGAAAAGCTTGTTTTTGAATTATTTAACAACATCTCCGGTGTGATAACGGGTGGGGTCAAGGGTGTAGTCATGGGTGGGTCCCCATGTGCCCCCCGACCAAGGGTTTTGGAGGTAGTGGAGGTGAGGTTTGCCCCACAGTGGGACCTCCGATTTTGTGGTCGACCGACCCGCGAGACCCCGAGGTACCTCGGGCATTACTCCCGGATCTAGTCGTACCATCGTACCCCATGGAACACATCACCACATATTGGTTAAACACCGTGGAATTGATTTGGCACACAATCATATGCCATTACATGGGTGTTGTAGTGTATGAAAACTTTTAAATAATCAGCTCCATCCCAAGATACAGGCAAAGGCAAGATATGTCAATGGTCCCACTTGACCATAGCACATTAATCGTGGAAGAATGTCAATAGTGAAAATCAATGAATCATGCTAGGAGGAGAAGGGAAAAAAGAAAAAAAATTTCAAAATTTCCCATTGTCACAACGGGGGCTGCACCGGCTGGTAGGGCCCCGGTTGAGCCCCCGATCCTAGTACCTCACACGCGGGTGGCCCCCGGCGGTAGGGAGCCCGGTCATACCCGGGTCTTGCCGTGTAAAAACAACGGGGCCCTGGACACTCGCATCCTTTTCCCAAACTCCCTTTCTCTTTCCTCCTTTCTTCCTTGGGCGATCTTGGAGGTCTCCTCGGCGCTTCTACTAGCGGGTCCACTCATCAACTCAGCATTTTAGAGAAGAGTCACCCTTCCTTCTTCAAGTAAATTTCTCTTTTTTCCTTTTCTCAGAATTTCCATTTGGGTAGAATGCGTGCATAAGCTTTGCCTTTTGGGTTTCCTTTTCATATTTTTCACCATAGAATAGTATTTCCATGTGATTGTGATGCTTCTACTGTGGTCATTTGTAGTTTATAGAAATTTCATCTCTCCATTTGGAGAAAACCCCAATTCGTGCCCTAGGTTTCCAAATTTGGGGATTTCTTCAATTCTCACTCTTTTTCTCCAATTGATGACTCCTTTGTGATGCATTCCATTTGATTTACACTAGATATGCTTTAGATTTCATGAATCCTCCATTATGCTTGGAATCCCCATGTATTTCTATGAAAATCCCTCTTTTTGTATTGGTTTCCTTGACTTTCATCCCATACTTGTATTCATGGAACTCCATAGTCTATTTGGGTATGTTCTTGCCTTTCATGATCCCCTACTATGGCATTTGTTCTAGACCTAGGGTTTCAAGCTTTTACTTCATTGTGAATGAGTTGGTGCATTGAAATCAATCCTCCCGTGTTATTTATGCTTTTTCCCTTTTTGCTGTCATTTTTTGTTTTGGCATGTTTCTACGTTGTCTACTACCGTGCTTCATGTCATAGGTTTCCTTCGTTCCTAGATTATGCGCTTTCCCCGTTTTGCATGAAGCTGGGTTTTGTTTCCCCTTTTAATGTTCTGCCATTTTTCCTTTGTACTAACCCTACTTTCTTTTCTTATTGCGGGATGTCGTCACGCCCGCGAGGACCATCTTCCTCTGGCGTTAGGCGTAACCACCGCTTCTAAGCGGAAGAGTCGGAGACCAGCTCTTCACTCCTCGCGGGAGACCACTTTTCCCCGTCGACCCTTGAGACTATGCGAGGACACTTCCTTATCGAAAAATGGCCCAACTTCCCGAAGGGTCGTGATGATGGGAAGACCGTGGTAGTCGGGACTTCCACAAGGCTAGGCTTCGGAGATTCCCGGCATTGGGTTGGGATTCTATTCTTCATGTAGCCCGGGCAGGTCTAGGCAGCTCGTCCGTCGGTTCTATTGTAACCGGAGGTGTTGTATCCGTCGGGAGTTCACCATCATAGCTTGGTGAAGGGGTGGACATCCAGTTGAGGGCACCTTGGCGATATCACAGGTATATCGGCGGACGGGAACGATACTGGTCCCCGGAGTAAGCCTCGGGGACCCTTCATAAAACTGGCGACACGGACTTCATCTCGAGACCATCTCGGCGGCGATAACCCGGTCAGACATCCTTCTACCACGAGGTTCGTCTATTCGCCCGGTTGGTCGATTCAACCTGCTCCCAAGATCGCCGAACCAATGGGTTTCATGGCGGCTTTCATTGCCTTCGCATTTCCGGCCGGAGGGGGCGGAGCACTTTGCCTCCCCTACATTATTCTCAAGGCGATGGAGCACCATACTTCCCCCGGAGGATGGAGGGTTTCCTTATGGCGGGATCCTCACTAGGATCTTGAGTTCTTGGGTGGATCAAAGCGGTGAGGGGGAAGACTCGGTTGATAGGTTCGGGAGAAACCCCCCAAGATGGGTCTCGGCCCTCATGGATTCACCTCAGTTAGGAGCTCATAGAGGTAGGGGTAGGAGGGCCCCCATGGAGGATGTCCTCATGGAGGAGGAGTCCGTGAGGATGATGAGACTCGTTCCTCGGGGCGGGGGAGGATCGATGGGTGGTGGCATCCCGAGGGGCCCGAGTCGGAGGCCCCGGTCCTAGTTCTTCCAGGGCTGCAGCCTCACCCATGGAGCCCCACCACCGGGAGTGGTGCCTCGACCGGGGCATGGCGTCCTCCATCAGGCCTGCGGGGATGGCCAAGTTCAGCTACTCGGTTTGGGCGAGATTGTCTCGGGGGGGGCGCATTATGGAGGGGCCACCTTGGAGGATTCCTTCCTTAGGGGGTCGGACTTGGACACCACGAACGCTATCTCGTGATTTTGGGACTTCCGGAGGAGGTACGGTGGTGAGCGAGGTTCGATTATTACGATCACGCCTAACGTCAACTCAGGCCTCCGGAAGTGGTGATCATCGGCGCGATGGCGGCGAGGAGGGCTTGGCTCCCCACCCGTTGTTTACCTATTTTCTTTTTATAGACCTCATTGTATATTTTATTTATTCTCATTCCTTGTATACATCTTTTTGGTTTCATTTATGGAAAAATGACATAATTTTGGATAGTGAATTTTGTGGTGAATTCATATGTGGAGTACTTGTGTGGTTTTGTTGTGATGTATTTTTTTTCTGTGTTCATTGTTATATTTATTATTTTTGTTTATCGTTTTTGTGTAAAATTTTAAATCCCATTTACGGTTATCTTGAAATTTATCAAAATAGTACTTTACAGGTTATAGTACCAACCTAATTACCTTTTATCTATACTCACGCATGCCATGAATCAACATATAATGAAACCCCCTTTTTATACTTTCTTTCTTTGGCTTTTAATCTTTAAAGCTTTTATATTAAAACCCCTTTTTCCTATTATAAGTCTGGGATTCTAATGGTATCTTGTGAGTGGAGCGAGCATCACCTCGATACCACCGTTTGTCACACCTCGTTCACCTGACCGGGCGGTGACGGGTTAACACCTTTTAAACCCCAAACCCGAGATCATCGAGATCTTTTACCACAATCGCACACTAACATAAGTTCATCGGATCGGGAAGACTAAATTATACAAAAGAATAAATCCCATATACTTGATACCCAATTGTGATACAATAATTATATACATGTGGGTCCGAAGGCAGATAATTACACAATAAAAGTACAATTCATATATCAAGTATATCAAAATCATTAAAACAATCATTTCGGCTGACTGGTTTCAAGGCTGGGCTATTTGGGCCCAAAAAGGTTGAGCCCATGGCATACATAGAAGAGCTCCTCGGCCTCGAAGTGGAGCTCAGCCACGGCCTCAAAGGGTGGGCTACTCGGCCCGGGCTTTCGCGCCCTCTCGCACGGCATAAACGCCGTGCTCTAACTCCTCGGGTCCCAGTCCTCTTGAACTTCATTGGGACCCACCCCATGCTCCTCGGATGTGCCCCGCAAAATCATCTAAAAGGGGTGCCGTGGGATGAGCTCACTAGCTCTAAGTAGAAAGATGGACCAATACAGCAGTCCACACATCACAACACATCATATGCACTACATGTCATGCCATATATTTTAAATCACATCCACCTAAGCAACATTACTAAGTCTTTGGTTTTAGTGCTACTACAACCACAGTCGGCGTATACTCCGGACAACCCGAACTCCCCCGCGCCCCATATTTCGGAGAAGGCCCACCATGAGTACTGGAAAAGTAAAGACAATCCCGTCCACGGCTCTCAGAAATGTAAATGACTGAAAATAAAGGTCTTGACTCGATAATTTAAAAGCGAACGATTGGCCCTCTTGAATGTACCACCGGGGTTGCCTGTCCTACATGACTCATCGGGTAATGCCTAACATAGGTCCACAAACCCGACCCTTCCCCCAAATGGTAACCCAACACCTTAACCCCTTTTGGGAAGGGTCGTGAGGATGGTGAAAATCCTAATACCGCATGCTCCTATATGACAATAATGCGATTGCATAGTGCCCCCTGTCCCATTCCACGGGCCACCAATGCATTGTTTCCAAGCCGACTACGTTTAGTCTATCAATGCATCATGCCTGATGTCCACAACAACATATAAACATCTCATTCAATTGGCAATTGAAAAATAAACATAGCACATATAATCAAATGTGGAATGACTAGACCATAGCATATTCATGATGGCATGACTAGACTAGATATATTTAAATGTATGCCAAACAATGCCTTGAAAAAAGGGAAACGTCCCTCCCACTTACTTGTAGCGTCGAAAATTCCCGTTGATGCGGGTGAGACCCGGTGTGAATCGGATAGGATTTGGTGAACCTAACATAATTGAGCGAGGTTAGTACTTCACCTTTTTAGGATCAAAATTAATGAAATCCGATGTCAAAATCGTGTTTAAAACGTCAAAAGAAGGTCACCCGTCCGATTTGGGTTCGATGGGGACATAAGGATCACCTTGGGGCCACCGGGTGGAGTAGGGGTGAAGCCCCTATACCCATTGGGACCGGGTGACCCGTTGGACCCCGGTTGTACCCACCGGTTGGGCGGGGCCCTCTAGGACGGGGTAGGAGCCGCGGTTGGGCCCCAGTAGTACCCGGTTGGGAGCCCCCTTCTGGGTGGGTACCCACAAGGAGGGGCCCACGGTTGTCCCCACCGTCTTGGCGAAACACCCTATTTTTCCCAACTTTCTCCATTCTTTGGGGATTCAAATGGGGTTTTTCCCCCACCCATTCTTCACACCTTTAAGGTCCTATAGGATGGTTCTAACCTAGATCTAGGTTAGATTCAAGTGAGGAAAACCATCTTACCTCTTTGCGGGACTTCCCCTCCAAATCACTTCAAACCCACAATGTTCCTTCCACCTTGTCAATATCTCTTCAAATCCTTCAAGATCAACACATAAACCATCTATTAAATCTTAGATCCATCATTTCAAAGGGTTTTACAAGATCTCAAGAAACCATACTCGAATCAAGGGTTTAAAGCTTGGGTATGGTGAATGTTCACAAACCCAACTTTTCTTACCTCAACGTAGATCTAGAGTTGAAGATCACTCTCCGGCTTTTGAATGGGAAGATCGAGCTTGGTGCTGAAATCCCTCTTTTCTTCCTCTTCCTTCTCTTCCTTTCTTCTTCCCTTTCTTTTCTCTCTCCTTTTTACCTTTCTCACCAACGTACGGGGGTAATAAACGGAAAGAAGAGAAAATCATAAAGCTTTATATATAACTCCTAATAAGTGAACAGTGCACATGGATGGGTCACTCAGGTGGGTGGGTGTACCCACCTGTCCTACCCACCTGAGGGCCAAAACTTGGGATTTTGATCGGGTTCGGGCCTCGAGCAACCCCCCCCAGCATTGATGTAGCATACGTATATACCTTAAAATACGGCTACAATACCTGCTTTATCCGTATATACCTTATGGTAGGTGCATGTACACGGCTTGGGCACTCCCGTCTCTTCTGACACTGGCTCAGACTTGTCGGGCCAGCCGGTGTTTAAGGTCACCCGTGCCATCATAGCCCATAAGGAACCCACTCTAATTTCCTCTGGCTCTGTTCCTGCATGGTTAAACCGGTTCAACCGTGAAATCAGACCGGGTTTAAGAAGCGGTATTCTGATACCGTCGTGCTCGACTCAAGCGATCGCCACTATATTAGCCTTGCCAAGATGATACTGAATATCACAGTCATAATCCTTCATGAGTTCGAGCCATCTCCTCTGCCTCATGTTCAAATCTCTTTAGGTGAAAAAGTACTTAAGGCTCTTGTGGTCACTGCATATCTCGCACTTCTCCCCATACAAATAATGTCGCCAAATCTTTAGGGCAAAAATGACTGCGGCTAGTTTCAAGTCAAGAGTGGGGTAGTTCTTCTCATATTCCCTTAGTTGTCGGGATGCATACGCTATCACCTCACCACGTTGCATGAGAACACAACCTAACCCAACCTTGGAAGCGTCGGTGTAGACTGTCATTCCACGTGTGCCTTCAGGGATGGTCAACACAGGGGCCGAAACCAACCTCTTCTTCAATTCCTGAAAACTCTTCTCACATTCCTTTACCCATTCAATTTTCACACCCTTTTTGGTTAACTTAGTCATTGGTGCTGAGATCCGAGCAAAATTCTCAATGAAGCGCCAGTAGTATCCAGCCAAACCCAAGAAACTTCTAATTTTAGTAACGTTCTTAGGGCTTTCCCACTCTACTACTGCTTTCACCTTATCAGGATCCACCTCGATTCCGGCCAACTTCCTCAAGCCAAAATTCACATTTACTATATTTGGCAAACAATTGTTGTTCTTTCAGCCTCTGTAATACCATCCTCAAGTGTTGAGTGTGCTCCTCTTCTGTCTTAGAGTAGATCAAGATGTCATCAATAAAAATAATTACCCATTTATTGAGGACATCGTGAAATACTCGATTCATTAAATCCATGAATGCTATCAGTGCATTGGTTAACCCAAAAGATAACACTAGGAACTTATAGTGACCATACCGAGTCCTGAACACTGTCTTGGGTATGTCGCCGCTTTATCTTGAGCTGATAATAGTCTGATCTATCTTCGAAAATACCCTTGCACCTTATAATTGGTCAAACAAATCATCAATGCGTGGCAATGGATACCGATTCTTAATGGTTAGCTTATTCAATTCTCGATAATCGATGCACATACGTAAGCTACCATCCTTCTTCTTAACAAACAATACTGGGGCACCCCAAGGTGAAACACTTGGGCGAATAAACCCCTTCTCCAATAATTCTTGCAATGCATCGAACTCCTTCAATTGGTGGTGCCATCCTGAAGAGCTTTAGACCTTGGAGCTGCCCCAGAATCAAGTCTATGGCAAATTCTAACTCTCTATCGGTGGTAGATGCATCGATCACCCGGGAAAAGGGCGTCGGAAATTCTTTAACCACCTTTACCTCTTCTAGAGGTGTAACCTTTGCATCAACATCAAGTACCGATGTTAAGTAACATTGACATCCACTTTCCAACAACTTTACCGCTTGAAGAGCGGAGACGAGGACCTTTCTAACCTGTTTCATTTTATCTGCTTGGTATACCAATTCTTTTCCTTCATCATCTGTCACCCTAATTAATTTTTCAGCACACATCACATTAGCTTGATGGACCAACAATCAATCCATGCCCAGTATAACGTCAAAATTTTACATGTTGAACTTAATGAGTTGTGCATCCAATTTCTTCCCACTGATTTCCACTGGGCACGACCCATACACCTCCTTCAACAGTGTAACTTTACCGGTAGGCATACTAACAATCATCCCATGATCTAGTGTCCTGGGTGACATACCAAGTTTCTCTGTAAATCTCTTAGATATGAATAAATGTGTAGCTCCTGAATCAAACAAGACATAGGCTGGTATACCTGATATAGGTAGGATAGTGCAACAATGCATATAAGTACAGCAGGTCATCGATATTTAACATAAGAAAATTTTAAAATTTAAAAATGTACCGCTACCATTCAGGTCGGCCTAAACTTCCTCTGATAAGGCATAAATTCTTCCTTGCGGTTGATTCCCCCGAGTTAAGGGAGGTCTGTATGCAGAGGGCTGACTGGAGGGTAAGGCTGGTTTGACCCGACAGTCTTTAGTATAGTGCCCATAGGAATGGCAATTAAAGCAATGGATCTGTGACTCCGAAACTGGGGCAGGGTCCCTTTTCACCTGACCCACTATAGATGGAGGTCAGGGTGGCCTTAGGACTGTAGGCACTGTACTAGTGTTTGGGCGAAAAGATGTAGAGCCCGAACCACCAACTGGTCAAGGAAGATAGCCAGATAGCCTATAGGGTGTCTATATGTAGGCCCAGAACTATACAACCCACTGTATATCTTGGATGAGTTGCCCATGTTCGGAAATGGATTAGTCCTCTTCCACAATCCAGGTGTGAGGGACTATTCTCCCCTCTGCTTATCTTCCATGGCCTTAGCCTTTTGCACAATCTGGCCATAATCTGTCAAATCTAAGACCTCGAGCACCGACCGAATAGATGCTTTTAATCCCTTCAGAAATCTTACAGCCTTTTCTTCAGCTGACCTCATATGCATAGGGGCAAAATGGAACAAGCTTTCAAACTACTGCTGATACTCAAGGATAGTCTTATTCCCTTGAGTTAAGGCCATGAATTCCGTCTCTTTACGGTCTCTGAAGCTACGAGGGTAATGGTTGGCCAAAAACAACTCCTTGAACTGCTCCTATGTGGGTTCCGGATGTGCGGCCAACAATATAGGCTTAGAGGCTTACCACCAAGAGTTGGCTTCCTTCTTGAGTTGCAGCCCCGCACAAATAAGCTTCTGTGCCTCAATGCACTCAATTACCTAAAATATCTTTTTCAGCTCTTGGATCCACTGGTCTGGCTCTAGAGGATCACTTCCCACCTTAGAGAATACAGGTGGTAAATTCCTCTTGAAAGATTCTACTACCCTTGATGTATTATTCGTCGATGGGTAATTGGGTGCATATGCCATATAGTAAGGGTACGGAGGGGGCACCATATACGGAGGAATGATGAGTGGCTGAATTAGAGGTGTAACTCCAGCTTGTGGCCCCATACCAGACCCTACAGGTGGGTCTTGTGGAGTAATTATCTGGGGATGTTAACTGGGTTGAGGAAGGTTTAACTGTTGCTGTATAGCAGCCATAAATGCCTGCTGCTGCTGGAGTATTTATTGCTAGAAGGCTTGTTGTGACTGCTGGATTATGGTTGCAACATCACCCGGAGTGATGACCGGTGGAGGATCCGGAAGTGTAGTCACAGGTGGGTCCCTTTATGCCACACCCTGATCAAAGGTTTCTTGAGGTTATGGAAGTGGGGTTTGCCCCATAGAGCGGGACCTTCTAGGATTTGGTGGTCGACCGACCGGACGAGGACCACGTGAGGTACCTCGTGCAATGCTACAGAATCTAGTACGTACCATCGTGTCCTTTAGACTATGATAAGGGACTCTTCCGGAGTTTGAGGGCAGAAACCAATTGGCAGACCTTTCTAAAGAGGTCTGTGATGATGAAGAAGACCGTGGTAATTAGTGACTTCAACAAGATTCAACTTCAAGAGAGATTTACTGCACTGGGTTGGCAGTCCATCCTTAACATCGATCGTCCATGCTATGAACAATTGGTTCAAGATTCTACTGTAATTTGGAGGTCTCTTACCAGTATGGGGAGTACTCAATCACTAGCATGGTGAAGGGGGTGAACATTTGCTTGACTGTGGACACCCTTGCTAGTATTTTAGATATTTCATCAGTTGCGCATCAATTCTACAGTCCCCAAGGAGTAAGCCCGTGGGCCCATCCTTAAGTTCGGAGACGTAGGACCACATTTACGAGACCATTTATGGTAGCAAGGTGCGTCCAGATTTCGAGATGACATTTTACCCAGAGGTTTGTGTATTTGCTCACTTGGTTCAGTTTAATTTACTCCCTAGAGGAGGTCACCGGAACCAAGTAAGCTTCATGGCGGCCTACATAGCGTTCTGCATCTATAAGGCCTTGGAGGGAGGTGCTGAGCACTTATGTTTGCCCTACATTATACTTAAGACTATGGAGCATCATACCACACACCCTGAGGACGGAGGTTTCCCGTATGGTAGGACCCTCACCAGGATCTTTGAGTTCTTTAGAGTGGACTTGAGTGGTGAGGAGGGAAAGACTCTAGCGGACAAATTTAACAGGGGAAACCTACAAAGGGTGGGTCTCCAAGCTCTTATGGATGTACCTCAGAGAGCAGGAGCTCAAGGAGGTAGGGACAGGGAGAATGCCCACAAGGAGGATGTCCCCATGGAGGAAGAAATTAGTGAGGAGGATGAGGATTATGTTCCTCAGTTCGAGGAGGAGGACTTTATGGACGAGGATATCCTCGAGGAGGAGCCTCTTGATTCGAGAGATGCTGATCCTAACTTTACTAGGACTGCAGACTCACAGCATAGGGCCCCACCACCTGGGAGTGGTGCATTTGACTTTAAGAGTATGATGACTAGTATGAGGGCCTTGAAAGATGGGCAAGATCAGCTTCTGAGAAGACTAGATGAGAGTGCTACTAGAGAGGAAAATATCTTAAAAAGGCAGGCTACATTAGAGAATTCTTTTCTAATATTGAACGAAGATTTGGACACAATGGTCAATGCTATTTCAGCGGATTTTTCCCGACTCTGGAGGGATGTACAACTAGTGAACTCAAGGTTTGATTACTATGACCGTCGGCTCAATGTTAAATCGAGGCCTAGGAAGGATGGAGTAGTAGAGCGAGACGATGACGAGGGTCTCTGAGGACTTAGCTCACCTATCTAAATCAACTTTTTACTTGTCTCTATGTTATTTATATTATTATTATGATTATTATTTTATACTTTTCTCTGTAATTGGACTTGCTAGTATGGTGTCATGATGTTGTTGGTGACTTGTGGTTAGTTTTGTATGCTTGATAACTTATTGTAATTTAGTTGTAACAACGTTAGTTAGCCTTTTATCGATTATGCTTATTTGTATATATATGTTGTCTATCAGGTGCTTATGTACGAAAAATTTGAAAAATCTTGTTTTAGCGTCGTTATGCTTCTAAAATTTCATTAAATTTGTACTCGATGAGTTATGAAATCAAATAACTAATCTTTTATTTATTCCAAGTAAACTTTCTCTCGTGCATGCCATGACATACAATAATTAAATGCAACCATTTTTTTTTTTACTTTTAACTCTTTAAAGTTTTTTACATTTACCCAATCCCATTTCCTATTATAGATTCTATGGGGTCTAAATGGTATGCTGTGAGTAGATAGAGCATCACGCTCTGATACCACCGTTGTCACACCCCATTCAAACAGAACCGGATCGGTGATAGGGTCAACTCCGGTTAACCCAAACCTGCCAGGATCATCTGATACAGTACCCAACCACAGCATACACACATCTAAGATAAACGTTCAAAAGTTCAGCGGAAGACTTAATTTACCTGTAAATACCTCTAATATACTTGATACCCAAATTGTAGTATATAGATAAATACATGTGAGCCCGCAGGCATGATATTTACATAAAAAGAATAACAATTCACGTATCAAGTACACAAAAAGGGATCACCAAAAAAATTAAAAAGTAAAACCCAACGGCTCAATGTCGGTCCCAAGACCACTCACTTGCAATCCGTACCGTGCTCATACTCCTCGAGGACCCACCAATCCTCATCGAAAAACTCAACTGTGGGGCCCGACCCTTGATCTTCAGGCTGATGACCTGTAAAATCATCAAAAAGAGGTGCGCACGTGGGATGAGCTCACTAGCTCAGTAAGTGAAAAGAAGGACCACACAATAATCCACACAACAATCACATCCATATGCACTATATGCTATGCAATTCATTTTGAATCTCATCCACCTAAACAACATTACTAAGTCTTTGGTTTAGTGCTATTACAACCACAATGCGTATATACTCCGGGTACGAGCCGTGAACTCCATCCTGCGATACGCCCATAGGGTTGTCGGAGAAGGCCCACCGTGAGTACTCGAAAAAGTAAAGCATGCTGACTACCGACTCTCAACATAAAAGTAAATGATAAAAAGTAAAGGTACTGACTCTAGCAATTTAAAAGTAGTACGATTTGCCCTCTTGAATATACCACTGAGGTTACCAACTGTCTTAATGACCAATCGGGCGTATGTCTAACCGCCAGAGTGACCCGACAACCGCGACCACTGTTTTCCCTCAAATGGTAACCCAACACCTCAACCCCTGTTGGGAAGGGTCGTAGCACAGGAAGATGATAGTCTTAAACCGCATACTCCTATATGACATAGTACGATTGCATAGTGCCACCACGTCCCATTCCACGAGCCACCAATGCACTCGTTTCCAAGCTGACTATGGCATCTAGTCTAATAATGCATCATGCACAGTGATCCCATCATTCATCACATAAACACATTAATCATTTAGCATTGAGACTGTATAACACAACACACATGTCATAATCATATAAGGATGACTAAGCTACACATAATTTGCATAATGACATGGCTAGTCTAGATACAATTGAATGATGCCAAACAAGCCTTAAAATAAAGTCAAACGTCCTCTCCCCACTACCTGTCGTGTACAAAGACTCACGCCCGGTACGGGTGAGATTCGGCACGAGAAACGTAAATTTTGGTGAACCTATCATAAGTGAATGGGGTTAGCATTTCACCACTTTGGGGTCAAAACTGATAAGATTTGATCACAAAATCATGTTTAGAATCATAAAAGAAGGTTGCACGTCCGTTTTGAGTCCATTCGGATACAAAAATCACGTTGGGGGCCTCTCGGTGGGTCAACTGACCCCCCGTCCACCTGGTCTTCTTAGGTCGGGTCGACCCCCCATCGTAATCGATCTCGACCCACCGGTGGGGACTAAGGGTCGGTCCTCCCAGGCGGGTGGGTCGGCCCGTCGATCGGCCTGTTGGTGGGGACCGAGGGCCTACCCTCTTAGGCGGGTGCCCTCAGGTGGGCCGTTCAGCCCACCGGTCTCAGCCCATATGAGAGGGCAAAAAAATACCTTTTTCCTTGAAACTTTTCTCAACCTTTGAAGAATCAAATGGGGCTTTTTTCACATTTTCCACACATTCAAGGTCTTATAAGGTGATTCTAACCTAGATCTAAGTTAGATTTAAGGATTGAGAAGCCATCTTACCTTCTTTGCTCAAGAACTCTTTCAAAACCCCAAAATCACTTCTTAGCTCAATAAATCACCAATGCTTCTCACATCTTGTAAACACTTCTTCAAATCTTTCAAGATCAACACATAGACCATTTATTAAACCTTAGATTCATCATCTCAATTAGGATTTACAAGATCTCAAGGAACTCTCCCCAAATCAAGGGTTTTACTTGGGTTTGGTGAAAGTTTAAGAAACATAGCCTTTGCTCATCTCTAATCATAGATCTCGTGTTGGGGATTACTCTTCCGGTGTCGGAATGGGAAGATCAACCCTTGGCGCCGCTTAAATCCATTTCTTCTTCCTCTTCCTTTCCCTTTTCTTCTTCTTCGTTCTCTTTTCTTCCTCCTTTTCTCTCTCCTCTTTACTCTTCTCACCAAACTCCTTAATGTAATAAATGAGAAAATGAAAAACACAAAATAAATGCTATTTATACTTTCTAAAACAACTAGTAACCACATGGGTGGGTCACTCAGGTGGGCGGATGCGCCCACCTATGACCGCCCACCTGAGGGCCAAAAATTGGCCAACAACTGGGATTTTGATGGAATTTGACTCTCGGCATGTATCTCACTCTCAGCACAAGGTATATTATACGTATCGCTTTAGGATACGCTACATACCA
>JAJSZK010000374.1:0-13788 GCA_022985045.1 Macadamia tetraphylla | reverse complement strand
TATATCATTTATTTGTTTTCTAGTATCATTCACGGTGATGCCTTTAGAAATAAACCTTTTTTGTAGGTAAAAAGCACCGGTGATTTTGGAGCCCCCAAAGGGTTTGGCAAACCGGACCAAGGGTCTACTCTTAGTTTGGGGTCGGCCCAACCCGAAAAAATGATCAAGGGCTTACCTCGGGGGGGGCTCTAAAACCCAAAACCCAACATATCAAGGGCCTACCCCGTTGGGAGCTCCCCACAATCGAGTACACTTGCCCAAGGGTTTACTCTCGTTGGGAGCTCAGCCAAAGTTGAGCACACGTGATTGAAGGGTTTTTTGGTTGGGGCCCTCGTAAAGGAGCACATTTGCCCTTTGGGGCCCTACCCCCGGTTGAGAGCTCAAACCAAAGCCGAGCACACCGACCAAAGGGCCCTTTCCCTTTTTGGGGTTAAATCCAAGGGTATGCCTCATGGATGATATTACCTCATTTGGGAGCCTGGGGCCGGCCGAGCACCCGATCAAAGGGCCTACCTTAGTTGGGTGCCTAGGCTAATATCGAGCTCCATCGACCAAAGAGCCAACCCCGGTTGGGAGTTTAGCAAAGTTGAGCAAAATGATCAAGGGTCTTGCCTCGATGAGGGTTTTCCCCTTTTGGGGGCCCAAAAAGGCTAAAGCTAAGAAAGCCAAACCGAAAGGCCAAACCCTCGAGGGGGGCTTAGGCCAAGCCAAGCACACTTGAACAAAGTGCCCCCCCGGGGCCGGGCTTATGCCTAGGCCGAGAAAAACCCGGGATAAAGGGGCCCTCCCTCGATTGGGGACCCTTGGCCAAGGTGGGCCCAAAACTTGACCAAAGGGCCTACCTTGGTTTGGGGTGGGCCAAAGCCGAGCACACCTGATAAAGGGGCCGACCTTCTAGGGGCTCAATCCAAGGCCAAACACACTAAACCGGGGACAACCTTTTGGGGAGCTAAAACCAATCGAAAGTACCCCCTGATAAGGGTGTACTTTGTTAGGTGATCAAGCCAAAGCAAAAAGATACCTAACCAAGGGTCTACCTTCCCGGGAGCTCAAACCAAAGTCGAGCATATGTAATCAAAGGGCCTTACCTTTTTTGGGGGGCCTCCCAAAGGGCCGAAACCCGATCAAGGGCCTCCCCATTGGGGGCTTAAGCTAAAGTTGAGCACACCTAACCAAAGGCCTACCTCGGTTGGGAGCTTAGGCCTCCAACCACCAAAGGGCCTATTCTGGTTGGGAGCCCACCCAAGGCCAAGCACACCCGATCAAGGGCATACCGTTATTTGGGGGGCTCACCAAGGCCAAACACACCACCCACCAAAACCAACCTACCTGTTGGGGGGCAAGCCACCACCGAGTACTTTGAAAGGGACTACCCCTTGGGAGTTTGGGCCAAGGCCGAGCACACCCGATCAAGGGCTTTTTTTGGTTGAGGGCTCAGATAAATCTAAGCACACAAGACCGAGGGGTTTACCCACGATTGGGACCCGATGCCACGCCAAGTAGACCGACTAAGGGGCCTACACTTGGTTGGGTGCTCATTATGCTCCACCCCCAAGTAGATTAGGGCCCCAAAAACCAATGGCACTTTCTAATAAACGTAATCGAAATGGTTGTTCTCGGATACCCGATCTCCAAAGTTTTTTCCCCGGATAAAGGGGCCCTTCCCGAGCCTTTCCTTTAGTGGTTGGGGAAGCATGTTGAGGGTTTAAACCAAATTGGCAGGGACTATTGGAGGAGGAAAAGAACTTGAAGAAAAGCTGGTAAATTCTCTTGTTTTTTTTTTTAAATTTTTTTTTTCCTTATAGCTTTTCCCTTTTTAACCAAGTCTGTGAAAAGATTCCCCAAATTTGGCTTTGATATTTTTTGCTGCACATTTGAGATACTGTCACCTACTAGTGAAACCATTGTGAATTACAAGTTTACTCAATGGATCCATAGCTACCGCGATCTTCCACTCATGATTAATCAGGTGCCTTGTTTTGGTCAATATTCTACCTATACTTTATTCTAAATGTGAATTTTCCCTTAACTTTTTTCCCCCTTGTTAATTTCCCCGGCAAATGTCACAAGATGGGAATTGAGGACAAAACCTTCATTAGGACCCTTGAATTTTGTGGCAAGAGGGTCATACAGCGATGCAACCCTTGAAGTGGGTAAGAAGAGGTCTGCACCATCTTTACTCAAAGTTTTTCCACTTAATTTAAAATATGCTTTATATTTAATTGATTGATGTTGTTTTATTACCCCATCCCATTTAGTTGGGAAAAGGCTGTTCTATTGTTGTATTGATGTTGTTTTATTGAAATTAAAAAATGGTCGATGTCTATAAAACTTTGTTTGAGAAAAGCAAATTTCCGTTCAGCAGTCCAAAATCTAGGCTTGAGACATTTGCTGGTGCCTGAGGACATATACAATTGAAGCCATGATGGGTGATCAAGAGCTCTCGGCTGGAACTAGCCACAACCTTGGACAGAATTTCTTCCGTCCCTTTTAAACAAAAATTAATCCTGCATTTATGGAGTTTTTTTTAAAACCATGTTTCTAAAAACACTTTAAGCATTGATGGGTAGATGAGTTACATGTGCTATTCTTGTTTGTTTTGGGACGTTTAAATCCATTGTGGTTTGAGTAACAAGGTCCAAAGCGTTAATAATATCTTCTTGTCAAAATCATTTCATTATTTTTGGA
The DNA here is from genome assembly GCA_022985045.1 of Macadamia tetraphylla. Lineage (NCBI taxonomy): Eukaryota > Viridiplantae > Streptophyta > Magnoliopsida > Proteales > Proteaceae > Macadamia > Macadamia tetraphylla. The sequence goes on along the minus strand of JAJSZK010000374.1, from coordinate 11,100 downwards.
GTGGACTTATTTTTGATTAGTGAAATGACTTATTTGGAGAAAGTTAGTGAACTTAACATAAATTTTTAATACCATGCTTGTTGATGCACCATAGCCCATGTGCTTCCCCTTTTAAATTTTCCCCCCTTATTCAATTTGCACCCACTCCCCCTTTTTTTGTCAATTCGCCAGCTAGAACACACTTTGGACTCACATAAATAAGGGCATGTTCCCTAGGAACTACCCAAATTATAAATTTTGATAAATTTTTGAAATTTTGGATGTTTGCTAGTTTGAGAGTATTCTCATTCAGATATGCAAAAATAAATTAGAATTGAAACATATGAATTTTGATTTTGAATGAAATAGGAAAGATAGAGAAACCATAGGAAGTTAATAGATATAAGAAATCGAGTAGGGATATAGATAAAGAAACTTTTGTCTAAATTTTTTTTCTGATATTTAATCTGAAATCTCAAAGTTTGTATTGATAGGGGTGTATATATATATATATAAAAGACTAATGCTTAAAAACTAAAAGAAAACTTGTCGAGGGTTAAATGGATTGGATTAAAATTTTATCTAGGTGGTATATGCTCCAAATTTTTTTAGGGTCTATTACATCTAAATATATATGGTATCAGGTCCATATCCAATCAGTTTTTTTTTTTTTTTTTGGATGAGTAAATAAATTTATCCCCAAAAGAGAAGAAAAAATAAAAAGGGGAAAAAGGGGGAGGGAGGCTTAAGCCAACAAGGAAAAGCCAGCCCGGGGGGGAAAAAAAAAAAGCAAAAAGCAAAAAGCAACAAAGAGACAAACAACAACATTAGCAAAGCCAACCAAAAAAAAAAAGAAGCAACAACCAACAACCAAAAACCCAAAAGCCAAGGAGCGGGGGGGTGGGGGGAGGGGGGGGGAAAGGGGGGAGGGGAGGGCAAGAGGGGGGAGGGGGGGTGAGGGACGAGGATGGGGGGAGGGGGGGCATGGAGGAGGGGGGGGGGCAAGAAAGGCTCCAGGAAGAGATTATGTGGTCATTTCGAGAAAAAGGGGGTTTGGGCCCGGATGGGAAGGAGTTCAGAGAGTGGTTTTTGAGACAACATCAAAGAAGATGACTTTCCAAATCCTATCCGGGAGGGGGAGTTGGAGGACCATCTACAGTGTTACACTCCATCCGGAGGTGAGTAATTGTGTAGAGAAGGCAAGCTTGCCAATGGTGTCATAGATGGAGGACCCAGAAAAAGTCATATCAACCCAAATACATTCCCTATAAAAGGGGAAGAATTAAACTGGGGGAAGGGCCCAAAGAAGGCTAGGACATTTTTCCGCACCAAGGAAGAAAGAGGACAAGAGAAGAAGAGGGGGGATAACCTCGACCATCGGGGCAGGAAAAAGGGTGTTCGAATGACCAAGAAGGAATATGACCTTTGAACCCCCAGATTACGCCATGGAACAACGGGACCCGAGGATCCACAACGGACCAAGCAGAGGTAGAGGAGAACAACCTATTGGAAGGGGGAAGGGAAAATTTGTCATCCCTTCCACGATGCCTGTGGAGAATGGGGGGGGGAGCCCCATGATCCGCAAGGCAGGAGAGAGAGAGGAGGGTCTACCCCGGGGGGAAGAGAATAGAGGAGACGGGAGAGGATTTGGAAAGACCGTAAGAATAGATGATTCTAGGGGTGACTAGAGAAGAAAGGTTTTCCGGGGGGTGCCAAGGGTCCATCCAAAGGGAGGTCAATGCCCATTGCCAATGATGGGAGCAAGTAGTAAGGGTAAGGGATCCGAGGCTAAAGATTTTCCCCAAAATCCACGAGGCATCAGGGGGGGGACAAGTCCAAAGGGAGATGGGCAAGCAAAGAAGAGTATACTCACCCCCAGACAACCCTTGATGTTTGGGAGGCAATCTTTAAATAAGCTTGAGAATGCCTACAACATTGACCTCCTTGATCCTTCAAATACCGAGACCTCCTTCAGACTTGGGAAAGGGCCCCTTTGCCCAAGGCAATGGATGGAGAAACTTGAGGTGTTGGAACCCCAGAGAAAGGAAAAAGAGACTTTCCAAAGGATAAAGATCCTAGACTAGAAGAGATGGAGAGATTGGGGGAAAGATCTAATAAGGACAAGCTAACCAAAGATAGAGAGGAGCTTCCCTTTTCCAAAAGGGAGCCCTTCCGGATCAAGCAAGCATGGGGGGCAATGGTGGGCAGGGGCCTAGAGGAAATGAGGGGAAGGCCTAGATATTTCATTGGCAAGGAACCCAAAAAAAAGCCCGGGGATACGAAGGAGAAGGGATTGAGTATCGAAGAGAAACCAGAGGAGGAGATTAGATTTGAGGAGGTTGATGGAGAGCCCAAAGGGATTCAAAGGACTAAGGGGAGACATAATGGAAGAGATGGAGAGGGAATCAGCTTTAGAGAAGACCATGGTGTCATCTAAAAGCAAGGTGAGGAGGGAAAGAGGCTTACATTTGGGAATAGGGGAAAATGAGTTTTAAAAAAGGAAGAAAAAAATGAGAAAAAAAAGGGGAGAGGGGCAGCCTATGGATACCTCCTGTAAGGGAAGTATCCAGGGGGGCTACCATTGACTAAAACCGAGAACCGGGAGTGGATATCCCAAGAAAATCCAAAGGACAAAGGAAGGGGGGGGACATTTGGAGCAAGACTTTAGAGATGTAATCCCAACCATAGAGTCAAAAGCCTTGTGGATGTCAATTTTGAGAGGGGAGTGATTTTCCCGATCAAACCCTTCCACAATCTCATGGAAGGATGATATTGTAAAGAATGCTCCTCCCAAAGAATGAAGGAAAATTTTGGGGGGGCTCACAAGAGAATCAATGAATTTCCCAATCCTATTACCCAATTTTGGCTATGAACTTATAGAGCAGATTACAAAGAAATAGGCATGAAGTCATTCATCATTTCAGCACCTTCCTTCTTAGGAATGAGGTAGAGGAAGGTGTGATTGAGACCCCTTTTTGGGGGGGGGAAGGGCCCCCCCCTTTTTGGGGAAAATTTTAAAAAAAAGGGGGAAAAAAACCCCAAAAAACCCTTTTGGGGTTTTTTTTGGGGGGGGGGAAGGGGTTTTTTTTGGGTTTGGGGGGGGAAAAAAAAAAAAGGGTTTTTTTTTGGGGGGGGGGGGGGGGGGGGGGAAAGGGGGGGGGGGAAAAAGGGGGGGGGAAAAAAAAAATTTTTGGGTTTTTGGGGGGGCCCCCGGGGGGGGAGGGGGGGTTTTTTTTTTTTTGGGGGGGGGGGGGAAAAAAAAACCCCCCCAAAAAAAATTTTTCCCAAAAAAGTTTTTTGGGCAAGAAGCAAGGCAAGCTTAAAGGGGGGTTTTAAAAAAAAGGGGGGGGGAAAAAAGGTTTAATTTGGGATTGAATGAGAAGAAGCTTGTCTCGACAAGAGGAGACACGGGGAACCCCCGGGGGAAAAACCCGGGGGGTTTTTTTTTTTGGTTTTAAAAAAAAGGGGGGGGGGGGAAGGAAGGGGTTTTGGAAAAAAAAATTCCGGGCCGGGGGTCCACATGTCAAAGAATTTGAACGGTTGGGGGGGAAAAAAAAAAAAAGGGGGGGGGGAAATTGGGGGAAAAAAAAGGGGGGGGGAAAATTTGGGAAGGGTTTAAGGGGAAAAAAAAATTTAAAAAGGGGGGGGGGTTTTGGAAAGGGGGGGGGGGGGAAACCCCAAAAAAAGGAAAAAAGGGGGGGGACCAAAGGGGAAGGGGGGGGGGGCCAAAAATTAATTCCCCCCCCCCTTGGAGGGTTTTGGGGGGAAAAAAAGGGGGGGGGGGGAAAAAAACCCTTTTTAAAAAAAAAAGGGGGAAGGAAAAAATGGGAAGGGGTTTTTTTTAAAAAGGGGGGGGAAAAGGGGAAAGGGGTCCGAAACCCGGGGGGGGGGTTTTTGGGGGGGGCCAAAAGGGGGGGGAAAAAAAGGGTTTAAAAGGGGGTTTGGGAAAAAAAATTTAAAAATTTGGGGGAAAAACCCCCAGCAAAAGGGGGGTTTTTTTTAAAAAAGGGGGGGGGAGGGGGGGAAAAAATGGGGAAAAGGGGGGGGGGAAAAAGGGGGGGGGGGGGGGGGGGGAAAAAAGGGGAAAAAGGGGTTTTTTTTTTGGGGGGGGGAAAAAAAAAGGGGGAAAAGGGGGGGGGGTTTTTTTTGGGGGGGGGGGGGGGGGGAAAAAAAAAGGGGAAGGGGAAAAGGGGGGGGGGGGGGGGGGGGGAAAAAAAAAAAAACCAAAAGGGGTTTTAAAAAAAGGGGGGGGGGCCCGGGGGAAAAAATTTTGGGGGGGGGGAAGGGGGGTTCCGGGGGGGGGAAAAAAAAGGAAACCCCTTTGGGGGAAAGGCCCAAAAGGGAAAAAAAAGGGGCCCGAAAAAAAGGGGGGGGGGGGTTTTTCCCCCCCCTTTTGGGGGGAAAAATAGGGGGATCGCGGGTTTAAAAAACCCCCCCCGGGGGGGGAAAAAGGGGCCCCAAAAAAAACCCCCAAAAAAGGGGGGGGGGGAGGCCCAAGGGGGGGGGGAAAAAAAAATTGGGTTTTTGGGGGGGAAAAGGGGGAAAAAAAAAAAAGGGGGGAAAATTGGGAAAAAAAAAATTTTTTGGGGGGGAAAAGGGGGGGATTGGGGCCTTTAAAAACCCGGGGCCGGGGGGGGGGAAAAACCGGGGGGAAAAAGGGGCCCGGGGGGGGAAAAGGGGGGGGGGGGGGAAAAAAAAGGGGGGGGGGGGGGGAGGGGTTTTTTTGGGGGGGAAAAGGGGGCCGGGGGGCCCCCTTTTTGGGGGTTTGGGGGGTTGGGAAAATTTTTTGGGGAAAAAAGGGGGGGGCAAAAAAACCCCCCCAAAAAGGGGGGGGGGGGGGGGGAAGGTTTTTGGGGGGGGGGGGGGGAAAAGGGGGCCCCCGGGGAAAATTTTTGGGGAAAGGGGGAAAATTTAAAAAGGGGCCAAAAAGGGGGGGAAAAAAAAAAACCCCCCCAAAAAAAGGGGGGTTTTGGGGGGGGAAAAAAAAAAAGGGGGGTTTTCCCCCCAAAAGCCGGGGGGGGCCCCCCGGGGGGGAAAAAAAATTTTTCCCCAAAAAGAGGAAAAATTAAAAGGGGTAAAAGGGGGAAAAAAGGGGGGGGGGGGTTTTTTTTTCCCGGGGAAAAAAAACCCCCCCAAAAAAACCCCCAAAGGGGGGTTGGAAGGGGGCCCCGGGGGGTTTTTTTGGGTTGGGAAAAAATTTTTAAAAAGGGAAAAAGGGGTTTTGGGGTTTTTTCCCCCTTTTTAAAAATTTTTTTTGATTTTTTTGGGGGGGGGGGGGCCCCCGGGGAAAAAGGGGGTTTTTGGGGGTTTTTTTGGAAACTTTGGGGTTTTGGGGAAAAAGGGGTTTTTTTTAAAAAAAGGGGGGGTTTTAAAAAAAAGGGGGTTTTTTAAATTTTTAAAAAAAAACCCCCCCCCGGGGGGGGGGTTTTTTTTTCCCCCCCAAACCCCCCAAAGGGAAATTGGGGTAAGGCCCAAAAAAAAAAAGGGGGGGTTTGGGGGAAAAAGGGTTTCCCGGAAAAAAAAAAAGGGGCCCCCCAAAAAAAGGGGGGGAAAAAAAAAAGGGCCCCCGGGGGGGGAAAAAAGGGGGGGGGGGAAGAAAAGGGGGGAAAAAAAAGGGGGGAAAAAGGGGGGGGGGGGGGAAAAGGGGAAAAACCAAAAAAAAGGGGGTTTTAAAGGGGGGGGGGGAAAAAGGGGGAAAAAGGGGGGTTTGGGGGGGGAAGGGGAAAAAAAGAAGGGGGGGAAAAGGAAAGGGGGGGGAAGGGGAAAGGGGGGGGGGGTTTTAAAAAAAAAAAGGGGAAATTTTTTGGGGAAAAAAAAAGGGGGGAAAAATTTTTTAAAAAAAAACCTTTGGGGGGCCCCCCCCAAAAAGGGGGGGGGGGTTTTGGTTTTCCCAAAAGGGGTTTAAGGGAAAAAATTTTTTATTTAAAGGGGTTAAACCAAAATTTTTTTTTTAAAAAAAATTTTTAAATTTTAAAAGGGTTTCCCCCCAAAAAACCCAAAACCCCCAAAAAGGTTTTAAAAAAAAAAAAATTTTTTTTTTTAAAAAAAATTTTTCCAAGGGGGGGGAATTTTTTTTTTGGGGCCAAAAAAAAAAACCCGGGAAAAAAAGGGGGGAAAACAAAATTTTTTAAAAAAAAAAAAAAAACTTGGGTTTTAAATTTAAAAAAAAGTATTTAAATTTCCCAAAATTTAAAATTTTCCCCAAAAAAAGTTTTAAAAATTTTTTAAAAAAAAAAACCCTTTTTAAAAAAAATTTTAAAAAACTTTAAAAAAAATTTTTTAAAAAGGGTTTTTTTTTTAAACCCTTTTTTTTCCCCAAAAAAAAAAAATTTTTTTTTTTCTTTTTTTTGGGGGGGGTTTTAAAAAATTTTTTTAAAAAACCCAAAAAAAAAAAAAAAAAAACCCCAAAGGGTTTTTTTTTCCCTTCAAGGGGTTTTCCAAAAAGGGGGAAAAAATTTTTTTTTTTTTTTTGGGGGTTTTCAAAAAAAAAAAAACCCCCCCCCAAAAAAAAAAAAAAAAAACCTTTTTAAAAAGGTTAAAAAAATTTTCCCCCCTTTGGGAAAAGGGAAAATTTTCCAAAAAAAAAAAAAACCCCCGGGCCCCCCAAAAAAAGGGGGAAAAAACGAAAAAAAAACAAAAAAAATTTTTTTTAAAATTTAATTAAAAATTCCCAAATTTCCCCTTTTTTTCCCCCCCCCAAAAAAAAAAAAATTTTTTTGGCCCCCCAAAAAAAAATTTTTTTAAAAAAAGGGGGGGGGAAAAATTAAAATTTTCCCCCCGGAAAAAAATAAAATTTTTTTTAAAAATTTTTTTTTCAATTTTTTAAAAAAAAAGGAAATTTTTTTTTTTTTTGGGGCCCGGTTAAAAAAAAACCCCCCGGGGGGAAAAAAGGGGGAAAAAAAAATTTGTTTATGAAAATTTTGAAGGGACTATTTGGCCCGCAGCAAGGTGTCAAGTATCATTGAGCAAAGATATCGGAAAGTCGGGTTTAAGAGATGTATTGAGAGACGTTGGATACATTTTGATATGCATGGATATGCTAATGATACATGCAAATCTATAGTTTTTAAGCATTGTACACCATAAGCAAGCATAGTTAATGATATCCAACCAATATTGAGTTCTCTCGTCTTCAAAGATCTATGTGATTCAAATCTTCATTGAAAGTGCAATATCGACCTACTAAAAGGAGGAAATTAAGCAAGAGGACTTGAATAAGAAAATCAATGCAAGTCAAATCTTCATTGGTGTTTTTTAGTGTAGTTGGCATTCAGCTAGGTTTTGGCCAAAAGTCATAGTAGGAAGAGGTCTCTTTTTTTCTTCTTTTTTTTTGGGGGGTGTTTGTCAACATGTATTTGTTAGAACAAACACCAACAAATACGTAAGAAAATAAACGAGATTCACACAAGATGAAACAGATTTAACGAGGTTCATACACCGATGTGGTATCCTACATCCTCGTGGGAAGAAGAAGATGATTCACAATATAAAAAGAGGTTACAATGGAGATCGCCAAGAGCACCCAAACCATGGAAATCTTGCCCGTAAACCCTAACACGAAAACCCCAAATCTTACAATGCTTGCTTAACAAGATGATACTACATATATATACTCTCCAAGTTAGGTCGCCCATATTGGCCCAACCCTCCGCTACCATCACGCATCTCGTAAAAAATCTCATTCGCTCGCCACTAAAATATGTCGAAAGGTGTCATTTTTCAAAACGAAGTCAAGAATTCGAGGCAAACATAATAGTATCGACTATCGAGTGTATTGGACTATATCAGTACCAGATCGCATTTATCGCTTTTATTGTATCAGACGGTTTGATACAGTATTGACATACTTTTTTGTATGTATCGCATCAGACAGTCAGATCATATTGAGACTTGACAAATTGTACCAGGGGCTGGCAAAAATTGAAGTCAACTGCTCCTAGGAAAAAATCTTGCCACTGCATGCAATGCTTGGTGTTTTAAAATTAATGTGGTCATTTTATTAATAATCATTTGGCAAATTTCTTCTAGAAGAACATGTGGCAGTGCTAATTATGAAACAGTGAGATCCAAGAAAGATCAGCCATGCATGATCGCAGGTGAGGAATGAAACCAGATACCTAAAGAATTTTATGATAGAATTTAGGATCAGGTTCAGCCAAAATTTGATCAAAGGCTCTAATTGAATGGGAGAATGTAATATTAGAAACCAGGTTTGATCCAATGGTCAATTTCTTTGGACCTGAAAATTCCTAGTTGAAGAAGGAACTCCCAAATCCGAGAATCGATAGAAGTACACAAATCAGATTAGAGATTGATTTCAGTACCAAATAACAAGCCTAATGATGGTCATAAATCTGAGATCAAACTTAGACAACAGAACTTGAAATTTGATTAAACTGAAATCAGACTTGTAGGAGGAAGACAGGAAATCAATTTCAAGTTGCTGGAGTAATTCAGAAACAGGGTTAGTGGTGATTCTAACATTAATCTTTGGTGGTGATGCCATTGATCATATCCTCTTTCTCCTGCCTTTCTTCTTTATTTTCTGGTTGCTGAAATACTGGTCAAAGCTTTTTCTCTCCTGCATATATTCCCCTTTCAATTTCAGTTTCTGTTTTGGATGTTTGAATACTTATATCCTGTAGGTTATCAATATTGATTACCTCTTTTAATCTCCTAGTGATATCAGACCAATCTGGGCAACGCATGTTCTTATTTTGAAGTTCCTTATAAGACTGAAACTCTTCCATGTCTCCCAATCTGTCCGTCAGATTTGTCTGAGATTTTTAGAGGTGATTTCCCTTGTTTGTTAAGCCCAATGATCATACTTTGAAGATCATCTGACTTATATTGAAAGAGATCTTTGATTTATCCCTCTGCTGTTCAGGAGGTCTGATTTCTGATATAGTCAAGTTTGGATTCTGCTTCACTTTTATCTTACCGGTTTCCTGTTATACTGTGACTACTGGTTTGATTTATAAATTAGGTCCATTACATCAATAAAACCAAAAATAAAAGCCCAAGGCCCATAGAACCCAACTACGGACCAAAATAAAGTCTTCTGAAGGCCCAAACTTAACTGCCTCAATGTCCTCTGTTATTTGGACATGATGTGGCAGTTTCAACTCTTTAGGGAATGATCTGGAATGGTCTTTTGTCCAATTTCAAACTGAAATTCAGACATATACACTCCTATGTTTGTCATCTTCCTTCATAATTTTCAGCCATCCATGTATTGGCCTTCACCCTTCCTATAGTCCTTGATTTTTCATTACTCTGATTTGCATGTGTGCAAGAGACCTTGGGCTCTATCTGTTAACAAATTTCATTCCCATCTAATGTACCATGTGGCTGAACCAGGTGACCACCTAGAAATTCCACTCCCTAATAATTTTATCATCTTTCTCATTAATTGTACCTTAATCTGATCCTTCCTCACTGGATGGGAAGACCATTGGCTGCTGACTACTGGTCTTGAAGTCTCCAGCCTCTAGTCTGTTTTTAAGTACTTTGGCATATCTGTGTCGGTAGGCATAGACGCAAGGAATTTGATTTGGCTGGAACTAAGCGATCTGAATTTTATTTGATTACATATCTACAACATTCCAAATTTGACCTAAGATACAATGGATCCGGATATGTCATATCCAGTGTGTGTTCGATTGGATTTAATATCTTTATCCTTAGTTCAAATCAAAGTAAAGTTCCTGTGGGTTTGAAACTTGTGATGTTCCAGCTTGCTGATTTCGCTCAAACCAACTATGCTAATTAGCAATCACGATTATTATGCTCCCGTTATAGTAGAATTGTCTTTATGGAATTTTATTAGTTTATTGCAGAATGATGAGCTCTTGTGAATCCTCTAATCATAAAATCTACGTAACAATTTTTACTTTTAGCTCAAATGTATAATATAGGGGTTTTCCACTCTTCTTCTTCTTCTTATTTTTATTTTTTTTTGCATTAATGCTTCGATTATATTTCTATTCATATTTTACTGATTTCATTCAACATTTAATATTTGTTCAAACATGTCGATCCGAATAGCTCATCGATGAAAATGGACAAAGGCAACATGTGTGGACGCCATGGGCTATCAAGACCGCTTTGTTGGTGGTATTATCATGACTCATGGAGATGATGGTGTTTAATGCTTCCTCCCAAAATTGCACCAATTCAAGTAAGCCTTAAAACCTTGAGTATGGTGGGAGAAAGGGGTGGAAGGTGGAATAATTTTCAATATTATCGCGATCGTATCTATGGCACATCAAGATATTGAAGTTATGCAGCAAATAAGCATAATAAACAACTTATCTCTATGTGGATTGTCATGAATGATATTCATCTCGTATCTTCCGCTTCATCGTGTCTCCACACCCTAAAGGTTGAATAATTCATCCATCTACCATTTACCCTTCATATATTTGTGGTTCATGCTCCCAAAAATTCCATGATTTTTGAGTAATCCTCTTGATGGCAATAATAATTTGACATTCAACAGACTTAAATATACTTGGCCGAGTTGGCCTCCTTTCCATGCTTTCTCGAGTTAATTGATTTTCAATTTTGATTGTGGAAACATGTTATTAGGTGGTAATTGTACCAATATGGAAAAGGTGTGAGAAACAGTTCTCAATGCTGCATATTCTGAGAGAAAGCATTGAAAACAGCAGGATCGAGTTGAATTGGATGCCTCGTAAGAGAACCCCGGATGGAAATTTAATTTTTGGGAGATGAAGGTACACTGTCATTGTTTATGTTCAAAATATAAAATCAATATCACCATGTAGCTTCATCATTGGTAGCAAGTTTGCTTTTGTTCTGCTCATCTTGAATTGTGTATAAATCCAATCGGCTGTCAATGTCGATGTTAGATACAGAAATTCGGAGTATGCTTTTTATTCAGCTCACCATGAATTGGATATTAATAGCATTTCTGTTTTATTTCATGATAGTTAAGTCTCACTAGTGCTGATGCCCAAATCTGTTTGAAGGCCATAATAATCCATGTATTGGCCTTCACCCTTCCTATAGTCCTTGATTTTTCATTACTCTGATTTGCATGTGTGCAAGAGACATTGGGCTCTATCTGTTAACAAATTTCATTCCCATCTAATGTAC
>JAJSZK010000373.1:0-14156 GCA_022985045.1 Macadamia tetraphylla | reverse complement strand
CACCTCCCATTGAAGCAAAGATCAAGAGTAGGGTGAAAGTTCAAATCGTAGGAGCAGTTTTTCCCTTTTTAATGTTCATTGCCTTCTTTCAAACCCAGATTTTCCATTTTTAAAGGTTCACTGCCTTATTTCAAACTCAAATTTCACATTTTTAAAGGTTCACCCCTTTTATTTCAAACCCAGATTTCACATTGTAAACGTTCACAATGAACCATGTTTCAAAGTCAGATTTTACATTTTAACCATTCATATCTGTTAGAGGGTATTCACAATTTGTTTTGGGGGATAAACCGTTCTCACATCTGCTACCTGTTATCACATTGAGGTTATATGATTGAAGAAAAATCATGGACTTGTTTGTGTACAATTTTTTGGATATTCTCAAAGTGATGAAAAAGCATGATTTTTGATTGATGAAAAAGAATGGACTTGCTAACTATAATTTTTTGTTACTTTCATGCTTCATCATTTGCCGGTAAAATATGTCAACAAGTAGTGTTAATGACTCCAACAACTCCCAAGTCCTTCTAAAGTACCGGAACTTAAAGTGTAAATATTAGAGATGGGCATCAGTAAGAATTTCCGAATTTGCCCGGATCACGAACAAACTCTATTATTGTTGCCCGAGTTCCCAAAAGGAGGTTGTGGCTTCTTCTGTTGGTATGAACCCATGGATACCAAATGGATGTAATGTGTCTAGAGGAACTGCTCCAAAAATATAGATGTTGGTAATGTTCAAATGGAGCAATTGATGGAAGAGTTCAAAAAACTTGCTGAAGAGATTCGTAATTTGAAGAATACCCTCAAAATTATGGGTCATATTGTAATAGCCTTATTAGTGTTGCTTTTCATCTATTTGAGTGGATAAGTTAAGTGGGAAAAATTGTATCAGACCTTGTGATCCTTATTAATGGTAGGAAAATTTGAGTAGATCATATGATCCCTATCAATGCAATGAGGTCATTTGGAAACCCAGATTTTCAAGTGTATGTTTCAAAATCCACATAATGCTTACCTGTAATAGCAACAAGATATTAGAAAAATTACTAAGTAACATTACTAACATCTCAATTTCCATTCACATCCATAACAAGTTCCATCCACATTCATGACAACAAGATCCATTCATATTCATGACAAGAAAGTCCAACTTCATACAGAAGGACCTAAAAAACTCAACCACAATTTCATTACATGATCAACATGTTCCACCAAGACTAAAATAAAACAAGTTCCAAATAAGATTTTTCACATCCAACAGAATACCAACATGTTCCACCAAGACTAAAATAAAAGAAGTTCAACTAAGACTCCCATGCACAAATTCTCACACATCCATAAAGGACAATATTACAAAACATAACATCTATCAAATATGACAAATTCCATCAAGCCTTAATTTTTCCTTCCACTGTCTCCTTTTTACTAGTTCTCTTTGTTGCCATCAATGCTGCCTTCTTAGTCATTCTCTCCCTTTGTCTTTCTTTAACACTGGGTTGATTTCCTGTAGTTATAACTTGTGATCTGGTTACCATCTGTGAGATGGGAGTTCCATCATGGTCAACATCAGAATTCTTCCTCTACACATGAAATAATCAATACATAAACATCAAGATTAATTAGTTTCAATAAAAAAAAAATTGAAACAAACTATAACACAATTATTGTAATACCCTACTTTTTAAATCCGGTCTGATTAAGCAGTTGAACCGGTTTAACTATGCAGGAACCGAGCCAGAGGAAATTAGAGCGGGTTCCTTATGGGCTATGATGGCTCGGGTGACCTTAAACACCGGCTGGCCCGACAAGTCCGAGCCAGTGCCAGAAGAGACGGGAGTACCCAAGCCGTGTACATGCACCTACCATAAGGCTATGTACGGATAAAGCAGGTATTATATCCGTATTTTAAGGTATATACGTATGCTACATCGTATGCCTGGGGTGGGGTTCGCGCCGAGGCCCGAACCTGATCAAAATCTCAAGTTTTGGCCCTCAGGTGGGTAGGACAGGTGGGTACACCCACCCACCTGAGTGACCCATCCATGTGCACTGTTCACTTATTAGGAATTATATATAAAGCTTTATGATTTTCTCTTCTTTCCATTTATTACCCCGTACGTTGGTGAGAAAAGTAAAGAGGAGAGAGAAAAGAAAGGGGAGAAGAAAGGAAGAGAAGGAAGAGGAAGAAAAGAGGGATTTCAGCGGCGTCGAAGCTCAATCTTCCCATTCCGGTGCCGGGAGAGTGATCTTCAACTCTAGATCTACAGTTAGAGGTAAGCAAAGTTGGGTTTTGTGAACATTCACCATACCCAAGCCTTAAACCCTTGATTCGAGTATGGTTTCTTGAGATCTTGTAAATCCCCTTTGAAATGATGAATCTAAGGTTTAATAGATGATTTATGTGTTGATCTTGAAGGATTTGAAGAGATATTGACAAGGTGGAAGGAACATTGTGGGTTTGAAGTGATTTGGAGGGTTTGAAGTCGTTCTTGAGCAAAGAAGGTAAGATGGTTTCACATCACTTGAATCTAACCTAGATCTAGGTTAGAACCATCCTATAGGACCTTGAAGGTGTGAAGAATGGGTGGGGAAAAGCCCCATTTGAATCCCCAAAGAATGGAGAAAGTTGGGAAGAAACAGGGTGTTTCCCGCCAAGACCGGTGGGTACAACCGGTGCGCCCCTACCCTCCTGTGGGTACCCACCTGAGAAGGCGGGGACCTTCGCCCAACCGGCGGCTCTACCGGGGCCCAACCGGGCCTCTACCCCGGTCCTAGCAGGCCCGCCCAACCGGCGTGGTACAACGCGAGGTCAAACCGACGGGCCCTACCCGCCGTCCCAACCGTGGTATATACCGGCAGGACTACCCACTGTCGACCCACCCGTGTGGCCCGAGGGTGATCCTTATGTCCGATTGGACCCAAATCGGACGTGTGATCTTCTTTGACATTCTAAACACGATTTTATCATCGGATTTCATTAATTTTGATCCTAAATGGTGAAGTACTAACCCCGCTTAATTATGTTAGGTTCACCAAATCCTACCCGATTCAAGACCGGATCTCACCGACTGAACGGGAATCCTCGACGCTCATGTGTAAGTGGGGAGAGGACGTTGGCCTTGTTTCAAGGCATTGTTTGGCATTCATTTAAATATATCTAGTCTAGTCATGCATCATGAATATGCTATGTAGTCTAGTCATTCCACATATTGATGTGCATATGTGCTATGTTTATTTTTCAATTGCCCATTTGAATGAGATGTTTATATGTTGATTGTGGACATCATTGTGCATGATGCATCGATAGACTAGATGTCAGAGTCGGCTTGGAAACGAATGCATTGGTGGCCCGTGGAATGGGACACGGAGGCACTATGCACCTATTGTCATATAGAGCATGCGGTATTAGGATTTTCACCATCCGCTACTGACCCTTCCCAAAGGGGTTAAGGTGTTGGGTTACCATTTGGGGAAGCGGGTCGCGGTTGTCTGACACGTGGCGGTTAGGCATTACGCCCGACGGGTCATGTAGGACAATCGGCAACCCGTGGTACATTCAAGAGGGCCAATCGATCGCTTTTAAATTGCCGAGTCAGACCTTTATTTTCGCCATTTACATTTCTGAGAGCCGGTGGACGGCATTGTCTTTACTTTTCCGAGTACTCATGGTGGGCCTTTCTCCGACAGCCCTATGGGCTTATCGCGAGGGAGTTCGCCTCGACCTGAGTATACGCAAGACCGTGGTTGTAGTAGCACTAAAAGCCAAGGACTTAGTAATGTTGCTTAGGTGGATGTGATATAAAATGTATAGCATGGCATGTAGTGCATATGATGTGTTGTGATGTGGGACTGTGTGGTCCATCTTTCTACTTATCGAGCTAGTGAGCTCATCCCACGGTACACCCCTTTTAGATGATTTTACAGTCATACATCCGAAGAGTACGGGTGGGTCCCACTACGAAGTTCCTCAAGAGGACCTGTGGACCTCGAGGAGTTAGAGCACGGCGCCGACTACTCGTGCAAGAGTTGTGCTGCGGGACAGCAGTTCTGAGGCCGTGCTGAGCTCCACTTCTGAGGCCGAGCTGAGCTCTTCTATGTGACACCGAGCTGGGCTCAACCCTTGATGCCGAGCTGAGCTCCAACCTTGATACCGAGAGCAGGCACTCGATTGTTTTGATGATTTCTGATATACTTGATATATGAATTGTACTTTTATTGTGTAATTATCATGCCTTCGGGCCCACATGTATATAATTATTGTATCACAATTCGGGTATCAAGTATATGGGATTTATTCACAGGTAAAACTTAGTCTTCCGCTAATCTAATGAACTTATGTTAGTGTGCGTATGCTGTGGTAAAATACAGTATCTGATGATCCTGGCAGGTTTGGGTTAACCGGTGTTAACTCGGTCAATGCTCCGGTTCAGTGTGAACGGGGTGTGACAAACGGTGGTATCAGAGCGCGATGCTCTGCTCCACTCACAGCATACCATTAGAATCCCGTAGACTCTATAATAGGAAAATGGGGTTGGGTTAATATAAAAGCTTTAAAGATTAAAAGCCAAATAAAGAAAGTATAAAAAAGGGTTGCATTATATGTTGTATTCATGGCATGCGTGAGTATAGATAAAAGGTAATTAGGTTGGTACTATAACCTATAAAGTACTATTTTGACAAAATTTCGGCAGCATAACGGCGTAAAATGGGATTTCCAAAAAAAAAAAGAAAATTTTTTACACAAATACCTGATAAACAACAAATAATAAATATAACAATGAGCACAGATAGAGAAATACATCACAACAAAATCACACAAGTACTCCACATATGAATTCACCATGAAATTCACTATCCAAAATATATCATTCCATAAATGAAACCAGTTACAATACAGATACCAGTAATGAGAACAAATAAAATATACAACAAGGTCTATGGAAAGAGAAAACAGGTAAACAACTGGTGTGGGTGAGCCAAGCCCTCACTGATCATCGTCATCGTCATCGTCATCGATGATCACCACGTCACGGAGGCCGGAGTTGACGTTGAGGCGATGATCGTAATAATCGAACCTCGTGTTCACCAAATTGCATCTCCCTCCTACCCCTACCTCTCCGAGCTCCCGATCTCGAGGTGAATCCATGAGGGTCTGAGACCCATCTTCGAGGAGGTTTCTCCGGTCGAACCTATCACCGAGTCTTCCTCCTCACCGCCGATCCACCCCAAGAACTCGAAGATCCTAGTGAGGATCCCGCCGTAAGGGAATCCTCCATCCTCGGGTGGGAAGTATGGTGCTCCATCGCCCCGAGAATGATGTAGGGAGGCACAAGTGCTCACCGCCTCCTCTCGCGCCGTGAAGATGCACGCGATGAAAGCCGCCATGAAACCCACTGTTCCGATGACCTCCTCGGGAGCAGTTGAATTGGATCAATCGCGAATAGACGAACCTCGTGGTAGAAGGATGTCTCGGACTCATGGTCTGCTGCCGCAGAGGGTCTCGAGATGAAGTCCGTGTCGCCAGCTCATGAACGGTCCCCGAGGCCTACTCCGGGGACTAGTATCGGTGTCCATGTTGATATACCTGTGATGTCGACCAAGGTGCCCACCGCCAATCGGATGTCCACCCCTTCACCAAGTCAGCCGATGGTGAATTCTGACGGACATCGACACCTCTAGTTACAATAGAACCGACGGACGAGCCGCTCGTAGCACGGTCGGTCTACATGAAGAATGGAGTCCCACAATGCCGAGAACCTCTCCCAAGCCTAGCCTTGTGGAAGTCCTCGACTACCACGGTCTTCTCCATCATCATCGACCCTTGTGAAGTTGGGCCAGCTTGGGCCTCTGACCGAGGAAGTGCTCTCATCATAGTCTGAGGGTCGACCGGGTAGGTGCGGTCTCCCTGCGAGGAGTCAAGAGCTGGTCTCCGCACTCTTCCGCTTAGAAGCGGTGGTCTTGCGTCTAACGCCAGAGGAAGATGGTCCCTTGCCGGTGCGTGACGACATTCTGGAAATAAGAAAAGAAAGTAGGGTTAGTACAGAAAGGAAAATGACAACAGCATTAAAAAGGGAAATCCAAAACCCAATTACCCGCAAAATGGAAATGCCGACAAGCTAGGAATGATAGGGAACCTATGGACATGATGCACGGTAGTTGACAACGATAGAAACATGCCAAAACAAGAGAATGACAAAGAAAATCAAAGAGCATAAATAAGACGAGGGAATTCAAGTCCAATGTGCAAATTCGAACATAATGGAGAATAGCTTGAAACCCTAGGTCTAGAGCAAAATGCCATAGTAGCGGGATCATGAAAGTGCAAGAACATACCCAAATGGACTATGGAGTTCCGTGAATGCAAGTATGGGATGAAAACCAAGGGAACCAATACAAAAGAGAGATTTTCAGGGGAATACATGGGGATTCCAAGCATAATGGATGATTCATGAAATCTAAAGCATATCTAGTGTAAATCAAATGGAATGCATCACAAAGGAGTCATCAATTGGAGAAAAAGAGTGAGAATTGAAGAAATCCCCAAATTTGGAAACCTAGGGCACGAATTGGGGTTTTCTCCAAATGGAGAGATGAAATTTCTATGAACTACAAATGACCACAAGAGAAGCATCACAACCACATGGTAATACTATTCTATGGTGAAAAAATATGAAAAGGAAACCTAGAAAGTAAACCTTATGCATGCATTCTACACAATTGGAAATTCTGAGAAAAGGAAAAAAGAGAAACTTACTTGAAGAAGGAAGGGTGACTCTTCTCTAAAACGCCGAGTTGATGAGTGGACCTGCGAGTAGAAGCGCCGAGGAGACCTCCAAGATCACCCAAGGAAGAAAGGAGAAAAGAGAAAGGGAGTTTGGGAAAGGATGCATGACAGGTCTCAGAGGGCCCTGTTCGTGTTTTTACACGGGCAAGACCGGCGGGTGGCACCGGCGGGTAGGGGCCCGCCGGTCATACCCGTCGGTGTGAGGTACTAGGACCGGCGGGTACAACAGGCGGGCCCCTACCCGCCGGCAGCCCACCGGTTGTGACAGTTGGGAAATTTTGAAATTTTTTTTTTCCTTCTCTCCTCCTAGCATGATTACATTGAGTTTCACAATTGATATTATTCCTATGATTAATATACTATGGTCAAGTGGGACCATTGACATGTCTGTTGGGGACTTTGTCTCAGATCTTGGAATTGAGTCGATTATTTACAAAGCTATCATACACTACAACACCTCATGTAATGGCATATGATTGTGTGCCAAAATCAATTCTACGTGTTTAACCAATATGGTGTGTGATGTGTTCCGGTACAAGGATACGATGGTACGACTAGATCCAGTAGTAATGCCCGAGGTACCTCGGGTCCTCGCTCGGTCGGTCGACCACAAAATCCCGTGAGGTCCCGCCTGCGGGGCAAACCTCACCTCCACTACCTCCAGAGACCCTTGGTCGGTGGGGCACATGGGGACCCACCTATGACTACACTCCGGACCCTCCACCGTTATCACACGGAGATGTTGCTACAATAATTCAAATAGCCCCAACAAGCTTTTCAAAGAACAAATGCTTCAAAGAACAAAGAAGCATTTATGATCGCCATCCAAAGAACAAATGGACTTTTCTCAACCGGTCAACCTCCCTGCACTCACTCCAGACCCACCAGAGGGTCGGGAACGGGACCACAAGTGGGGGGTACACCTCCAATCCCACCATTCGGTGTTCCTCAGTATGGGATGCCTCCTCCATACTCCTACTATCCTGCCTATGCTCCTAACTTCCCGACGCAGTAATACGTCAAGGGTAGTGGAGTCGCTCAAGAGGAACTTACCACCTGTATTCTCTAAGGTGGGGAGTGATCCTCTGGAACCGGATCAATGGATCCAAGAATTAGAGAAGATATTTGAGGTGCTTGAGTGCACGGATGCACAGAAACTCATTTGTGCTGGTTTGCAACTCAAGAAAGAGGCAAATTCTTGGTGGCAAGCCTCCAACCCTATATTGTTGGTCGCTCATCCGAACCCACTTGGGAGCAGTTCAAGGAGTTGTTCTTGGACAACCATTATCCGCGCAGTTTCAGAGACCGAAAGGAGACTGAGTTCATGGCCTTAACTCAAGGAGGTAAGACTGTCCTTGAATACCAACAACAATTCGAGAGTTTGTTCCATTTTGCCCCAAGGCATGTGCGAACAGCTGAAGAGAAGGCAGCAAGGTTCCTAAAAGGCCTAAAAGCATCTATTGGGTCGGTGCTTGAGGTCTTGATCTAACCGAATATGGCAGAAGGAAGGCCAAGACCATGGAAGATAAGCAGAAGGGTGAACAGTCCCTCACTCCTGGACTGTGGAAGAGAACAAATCCATTCCCGGATATGGGAAATTCCTCTAAGGCATACCGCGGATCTTACAGTTCTGGGCCTATGTATAGGCAGCCCTATAGGCCATCTGGCTACCCTCCTAGACCAGTTGGTGGTTCGGGTTTCACCTCTATCAGCCCGAACACTAGTGTGGCACCTACAGCTCCAAGGCCAACTCGACCTCCATCTGCAACGGGTCAAGTGCGAGGGCCCCGCCCAGCCGACATCTCAGATTCGTTGCTTCAACCGCCATTCATATGGGCATTATGCGAAGACCTGTGGCGCACCAGCCTTGCCCTCCGCGCCCTCGCATCGACCTCCCTTACCTCGAGGAAATCAACGCAGGGAAGGATGTATGCTCTATCAGCCGAGGAAGCTGAGGCTAGTATAGAAGTAGTAGCAGGTACATTTAAATTAAGAAATTCATTATGATTCATATTGATGACCTGCTGAAATTATATGCATTGTTATACTAGGTGTCCTACCCATATCAGGCATACCAGCCTATGTTTTATTCGATTCAGGAGCTACTCATTCATTCGCATCTAAGAGATTTGTAGGGAAACTTGGGATGTCACCCAGGATCCTAGACCATGGAATGATTGTTAGTATGCCTACTGGTAAAATTGCACAGTTGAAGGAAGTGTATGGGCCGTGCCCGGTGGAAATTAGTGGGAAGAACTTTAATGCACAACTCATTAAGTTCAATATGCAGAATTTCGATGTTATATTGGGTATGGATTGGTTGTCGGCTCATCGAGCCAATGTGATATGTGCGGAAAGGCTGATTAAGGTGACAGATGACGAAGGGAAAGAGTGGTTATACCGAGCAGATGCAATGAAAAGGGTGAGGAAGGTCCTTGTCTCTGCTCTTCAAGCGGTAAAGTTGCTAGAAAGTGGATGTCATGGTTACTTGGCATCGGTATTTGATGTTGATGCAAGGATTACACCTCTAGAAGAGGTAAAGGTGGTTAAAGAGTTTTCCGATGTTTTCCCAGATGATCTGATGCATTTACCACCTGATAGAGAGTTGGAGTTTGCCATAGACTTGACTCCTGGAGCAGCTCCAGTATCTAAGGCTCCATACGTAGATGGCACCAAATTGAATTGAAGGAATTGCGATGCGTGCAGGAATTATTAGAAAATGGGTTTATTCGCCAAGTGTTTCACCTTGGGGTGCCCTGTTGTTTGTCAAGAAGAAGGATGGTAGTTTATGATGTGCATAGATTACGGAGTTGAATAAGCTAACCATTAAGAACCGTATCCATTGCCACGCATTGATGATTTATTTGATCAGTTGCAGGGAGCCAGAGTATTTTCAAAGATAGATCTTCGGTCCGGCTATTATCAGCTCAAGATAAAGAGCAGTGATATACCCAAAACAACATTTAGGACTCGATACGTCATTATGAGTTCCTAGTGTTGTCCTTCGGTTAACCAATGCAACCGACAGCTTCATGGATCTAATGAATCGAGTATTTCGGATGTGCTCGACAAATGGGTAATTGTTTTCATTGACGATATCTTGATCTACTCCAAGACCGAAGAGGAGCACACTCAACATTTGAGGATGGTGCTACAGAGATTGAGGATCAACAGTTGTTTGCCAAGTACAAAGTGTGAATTCTGCTTGAACAAGTTGGATTCTCGGGCACGAGTGTCTAAGGCCGAATCAAGTAGATCCCGCTAAAATAAAAGCAGAGTGGAATGGGAAAGCCCCAAGAATGTTACTGAAATTAGGAGCTTCTTGGGTTTGGCTGGATATTACCGGCGCTTCATCTAGAATTTTGCCCGGATCTCAAAGACCAATGACCAAGTTGACTAAAAAGGGTGTGAAATTCGATCAAGGAGGAATGTGAGAAGAGCTTCAGAATTGAAAGAAAGGTTGGTGACGCCTCAGGTCGACTATTCTCAAGGCATGTGGAATGACACCTATACCGATGCTTCCAAAGTTGGTTTGTTGTGTTCTCATGCAACGCGGTAAGGTAATAGCGTATGCATCCCGTCAACTAAAGGAGTATGAGAAGAATTACCCCACTCACGACTTGGAACTAGCTCGCTCATTTTTGCCCTTAAGATCCAGGACATTATTTGTATGGGGAGAAGTGTGAGATATACAAGGATCACAAAAGCCTGAAATACTTTTTCACCCGTATGATCCGAACATGAGACGAGAAGATGGCTTGAACTCATGAAGGATTATGACTCGATATTCAGATCATCCCGTAAGGCTAATGTAGTGGCAGATGCATTGAGTCGAAGACACGATCGTGTCGCCTCTATACTTGGCGTCACTCACCACTGCAAGAGGCGATGCTAATGGATAAAACCCTCTTGTATGAAGGGGCAACCTTAGAGCTTGAACCTCAACCGAAAACCTTAAATGGTTGATCGTATCCTTGATGCTCTAGGTGCATCCGCAATTAGGCAAGAGGTGATAATGAAGCAACCTTTAGATCCCTGAATTGCGCGGATCGAGTTAAGGTTCAAAACCAAACAATGAACGACCGCATTTTACTTTAGCAAAGATGGGGCATTGATGTTTCGAGAGATTGTGTGTACCGATGATTTGGATATACAAGATAAGATAGTGAGAGAAGCACATAGCTCCGAGTACTCACTTCACCCAGAAGTACCAAATGTACAAAGACCTCAAACAAAGTTACGGTGGCAAGCATGAAAGTCACCATAGCTTTATATGTATGCACTTGTCTTACCCGCCGTAAAGTAAAAGCTGAAAGGCATCGACCTTATGGTATCTTCACCACTCCCGCACTGAATGGAAGTGGGAAAAGATTACAATGGACTTCCACCGGACTACCAAATACACCTAAGGGAATGGATGCGATATGGGTGATTGTGGATCGGCTTACCAAGACGCTCATTTTATTCCTATCAAGACCAAGTTCTCCATGGCTAAACTAGCACAACTTTACATGGACAACATAGTGCGCTTACATGGAGTGCCAAGGAGCATTGTTTCAGATGGGGACCCAAGGTTCACTTCGATTTTGGAAAAGCTTACAGCGGCCTTGGGATCACAAATGAATTTGAGTACACCTTTTCACCCATGCACGGATGGTCACGGAGCGAACCATACAGATATTAGAAGACATGCTCGTGGCATGTGCAATGGAGATGAGTGGCGCTTGGGAAGAATATATACCTCTTATGGAGTTTGCATATAACAACAGCTACTAAGCTACAATTTGGATGGCTCCGCATTTGAGGCGTTATATGGCGTAGTGCGTAACTCCTTTGTATTGGGATGAGGTAGGTGAACGCCGAATGTTAGGCCCTAAAATGATACAAATGACTTGTGACAAAGTCGACGTTATTAGAGAACGGATTAAAGCAAACTCACCTCAAAAGAGCTACATGGACACCCGCAGGAAGGATATTGAATTTCAGCCAGAGAAAAGGTATTTCTCAAGATCTCTCCTACTAAAGGGTTGCAAAGGTTTCACGAAAGGGAAGTTGAACCCAAGATACATTGGACCATTTGAGATCTTACCCCGTTGGCTCAAGAGCCTACATGCTTGCTCGCCACCTTCACTTGGGGATGTTCACAATGTATTCCATATATCCATGTCAAGAGATACGTGCATGATCCATCTCATGTACTACCCGTGGAACCAGAGTACCTAGAAGCCGATATGACCTATACGTAAGCCAAATTGAAATTTTGGACCTAAGGTGAAAACCTTCGCAACCGCTCCATTTCCTATGTAAAGGTGCGATGGGCTGATCACTCACTTGAGGAAGCATCTTGGGAGGTAGAGGATGAAATGCGAGCAAAGTACCTCATCTTTTGATCAACTGTACGTAATTTCGAGGACGAAATTTTTCAAGGGGGTAATGTAATACCCTACTTTTTAAACCCGTCCGATTAAGCGTTGAACGGTTTAACTATGCAGAACCGAGCGAGGAAATTAGAGGGGGTTCCTTATGGGCTATGATGGCTCGGGTGACCTTAACACCGGCTGGCCCGACAAGTCCGAGCCAGTGCCAGAAGAGACGGGAGTACCAAAGCCGTGTACATGCACCTACCATAAGGCTATGTACGGATAAAGCAGGTATTATATCCGTATTTTAAGGTATATACGTATGCTACATCGTATGCCTGGGGTGGGGTTCGCGCCGAGGCCCGAACCCGATCAAAATCTCAAGTTTTGGCCCTCAGGTGGGTAGGACAGGTGGGTACACCCACCCACCTGAGTGACCCATCCATGTGCACTGTTCACTTATTAGGAATTATATATAAAGCTTTATGATTTTCTCTTCTTTCCATTTATTACCCCGTACGTTGGTGAGAAAAGTAAAGAGGAGAGAGAAAAGAAAGGGGAGAAGAAAGGAAGAGAAGGAAGAGGAAGAAAAGAGGGATTTCAGCGGCGTCGAAGCTCAATCTTCCCATTCCGGTGCCGAGAGAGTGATCTTCAACTCTAGATCTACAGTTAGAGGTAAGCAAAGTTGGGTTTTGTGAACATTCACCATACCCAAGCCTTAAACCCTTGATTCGAGTATGGTTTCTTGAGATCTTGTAAATCCCCTTTGAAATGATGAATCTAAGGTTTAATAGATGATTTATGTGTTGATCTTGAAGGATTTGAAGAGATATTGACAAGGTGGAAGGAACATTATGGGTTTGAAGTGATTTGGAGGGTTTGAAGTCGTTTTGAGCAAAGAAGGTAAGATGGTTTCACATCACTTGAATCTAACCTAGATCTAGGTTAGAACCATCCTATAGGACCTTGAAGGTGTGAAGAATGGGTGGGAAAAGCCCCATTTGAATCCCCAAAGAATGGAAAAGTTAGGAAGAAAGGTGTTTCCGTCAAGACCGGTGGGTACAACCGTGGGCCCCTACCCGCTGTGGGTACCCACCGAGAAGGCGGGGGCTTCGCCCAACCGGCGGCCCTACCGGCTGGCCCAACCTGGCCCCTACCGCCTGTCCTAGCAGGGCCCCCGCCCAACCGGCGGGTCAAATCGGTGGTTCTACCCACCGTCCCAACCGGGTATACCGTGGGCCGATACCCACTGTCGACCCACCCGTGTGGCCCCGAGGGTGATCCTTATGTCCGATTGGACCCAAATCGGACGTGTGACCTTCTTTTGACATTCTAAACACGATTTTGTCATCGGATTTCATTAATTTTGATCCTAAAATGGTGAAGTACTAACCCCGCTCAATTATGTTAGGTTCACCAAATCCTACCCGATTCGCACCGGATCTCACCCGTACCGAACGGGAATCCTCGTCACGCTGTGTAAGTGGGGAGAGGACGTTTGGCCTTGTTTCAAGGCATTGTTTGGCATTCATTTAAATATATCTAGTCTAGTCATGCATCATGAATATGCTATGTAGTCTAGTCATTCCACATATTGATGTGCATATGTGCTATGTTTATTTTTCAATTGCCCATTTGAATGAGATGTTTATATGTTGATTGTGGACATCATTGTGCATGATGCATCGATAGACTAGATGCCGTAGTCGGCTTGGAAACGAATGCATTGGTGGCCCGTGGAATGGGACACGGAGGCACTATGCAATGTATATTGTCATATAGGAACATGCGGTATTAGGATTTTCACCATCCCGCATACGACCCTTCCCAACAGGGGTTAAGGTGTTGTTACCATTTGGGGGAAGCAGGGTCGCGGTTGTCTGACATCTGTGGCGGTTAGGCATTACGCCTGACGGTCATGTAGGACAATCGGCAACCCGGTGGTACATTCAAGAGGGCCAATCGTACGCTTTTAAATTGCCGGAGTCAAGACCTTTATTTTCGCCATTTAC
>JAJSZK010000372.1:0-15014 GCA_022985045.1 Macadamia tetraphylla | reverse complement strand
TGTTAGTGTGTGTATGTCTGTGGTGGAATACAAGATTCGATGATCTGGCAGTTTGGGTTAACTGGTGTTAACTCGGTCACCGCCCGTTCAGGTGAACGGGTGTGACAAGGATAGTTGTAGTCTATTTGGGGAAATTTGCATGTATGAGTGCTTCACTATAGGGCATTGTTATAAGCCCAACTTTATTTTATTGGTGTTCGAGGCCGGACACAGGGCTATGTGTTCCTTGGTAGGTACAACTACCTAAACCTATTTTCCGGTGCGGCCTCTCGATCATTCTCGAGAAAACTAGGTGAAGATGTCACACCCTGCTCACCTGAACAGAGCGTGACCGAAGTTACACCTGTTAACCCAAACCCGCCAGATCATCGACACGATTCCACCACAAAGATACATATACTAACATCAATTCATCGATCGGAAGACTAAGTTTTACTCAGAATAATTCTCATATACTTGATACCCAAATGATGATACCATAAATATATACATTTGGGCCCAAGGCATAATATATACACAAAAAGAATAAAGTTCAAATATCAAGTATATACAAGAATTAATCAAAATCATCGAGTACACATGCTCGGCCTCAAGGTGGGAGCTCACTGCCTCGAATCCTGCTTCGCAAAGACAGCCTCTCACACGCGCCCACGCCGGCTCAAACTCCTCGGGTCCACCACCTCCACAGATACTCGATCTGTGGACCCACCCCATGCTCCTCGATGCATGACCGCAAAATCATCTAAAAAGGGGTGCACACGGGATGAGCTCACTAGCTCAAGAGTAGAGAGGTGGACCACACACAATCCACACATCACAACACATCATATGCACTACATGCCATGCAAGTCATTTTAAATCACATACACCTAATCAACATTACTAAGTCTTTGGTTTTAGTGCTACTACAACCACAAAGGCCGATACTCCGGCACGAGCCACGAACTCCCTCCCGCGAACGCCCATAGGGTTTGGAGAAGGCCCACCGTGAGTACTCGAAAATAAAGACAATGCCGCCCATCGCTCTCAAGAAATGTAAATAAATTAAATGACAAGTGCTAACTCCAAAGAATTTAAAAGCAGACGATTGGCCTCTTGAAATACCACCGGGTTGCCGATCGTCCACATGACTCGCGGGCGAATGCCTAACCGCCAAAGGTCCGACAACCGCGACCGCTTCCCCAAATGGCAACCCAACACCTCAACCCTCGTGGGAAGGGTCGAGTAACGGATAGTGAGAATCCTAATACGATGCTCCTATATGTAGTACGATCAGATAGTGCCTCCGTGTCCCATACCACGGGCCACCAATGCATTCGCTTCCAAGCCACCACGGCATCTAGTCTACCAATGCATTATGCATCATGATGTCCACATTCAACATATAACATCTCATTCAATTTGCATTTGAAAAGTAAACATAGCATAAATGCACATCAATGGGTGAAATGACTAATCTATATAGCATATTCATGATGACATGACTAAATTAGATATAGTTATATGAATGCCAAACAAATGCCTCAAACAAGGCCAAACGTCCTCTCTCCACTTACTTGAAGCGATAAGGATTCCCGCTCGAGCAGGAGATCCGAGCGAATCGGGTATGATTTGGTGAACCTAACATAATTGAGAGGGTTAGTACTTCACCATTTTAGAATCAAAATTAATGAAATCCGACGCCAAAATCGTGTTTAGAACGCCGAAAGAAGGTCCCACGCCTGATTTGGGCTCGACGGACCTAAGAATCACATTCTGCCACTGTTGGGGTGTCTCTGTGGGTTGTCTACCCACCGGTCCTACCCACCGGTTTGGGACCGGCGGGTATGGACCCGCCGGTTTGGCTAGAACCCCCCTGGTCCTCTCAGGTGGGTGTCTCAGGTGGGTTGTCTACCCACCGGTCATACCTCGGTTTTGCTGAAAACCCCGCTTTTTCTCAACTTCCTCCATTCCTTGGGGACCCAAATAGGGCTTTTCTCAACCCATTCTTCACACCTTTAGAGTCCTATAGGATGGTTCTAGCTTAGATTTAAGTTAGATTCAAGTGAGGGGAACCATCTTACCTTCTTTGCTCAAGAATGACTTCAAACCCTTCAAAAACACTTCCAACTCACAATGCTCCTTCTACCTTGTCAATATCTCTTCAAATCCTTCAAGATCAACACATAAATCATCTATTAAACCTTAGATTCATCATTTCAAAGGGTGTTTACAAGATCTTAAGAGCCCATGCTCGAATCAAGGGTTTAAAGCGTGGGTATGGTTAATGTTCATAAAATCCAACTTTTCTTACCTCAAATTGTAGATCTCGAGTTGAAGATTACTCTCCAAGACCGAGTGGCAAGATCTAGCTCGCGCCACTGAAATCCTCCCTTTCTTCCTCTTCCTTTCTTCTTCCCTTTCTTTTCTCTCTCCTCTTTACTTTTCTCACCAAACGTACGGGGGTAATAAATGGAAAGAAAAGAAGTCATAAAGCTTTATATACTATTCCTAATTATGAATAGTGTCGATGGGTCACTCGTGGGTGGGTGTACCCACCGTTATACCCACCGAGAGTCAAGACATGGGATTTTAACCGGTTCGACCTCGGCTCGACCCCACCCCAAACATACGATGTAGCATACGATATACCTTAAAATACGGATAGAATACTGCTTATCCGCACATAGCCTTATGGTAGGTGCACGATACGGTTTGGGCACTCCGCCTCTTCCGCACCGGCTCGGACTTGTCGGCCAGCCGGTGTTTAAGGTCACCCGTGCCATCATAGCCCATAGGAACTCCGCTTAACATCCTCTCGCTCGGTTCCGTGATGGTTAAACCCGCTCAACCGCAAATCAGACGGGTTTAAGAAGCGGATATTAAGACCTAGCCATTGTATGTCATTGGTGGAAACGGGAATGTGTTCCTTGCGTGGGTGCAATCATAATTAGTATTGAGTAAATGCCGAGCCCGACAAGGCATTACTCCGTCATGTAGGCAACGGTCAAGCACGTATTTCTTGTGTTGTGGATGTGTATGCTCGATTTGTATTGTGGATTGGAGTGCTTGGCTGCAGAATGGGTGTGTACATCTGTAGACCGACCACTTGGTGGTGCAGGTGGATGTGCATACGATCGTATGTATGTGATGTTGATTACCGTGTGAGGTTTATGAGACACTGGGCAGCAATATATGTTATGTGAGTAAGTTTCATGCAACAAGAAGAATGGTCAAGAGTATACATAGCAGCTGGGAAGCATCAATAGATCGCTATTGAAGTGCAAATAGTGATTGCCACATCGGTACAGTTGGAAAGTGAAAATATTTGGCACACGATTCACCCTCTCAGGTCAATCGGGACCCAATAATTGATATCGAGCAAGGGCTCTAGAGGCACTTAAACACTCGAGTGATCCGGTTATCAAGATGGCATCGTGTTTGGTTCATTAGTCTACTGGAGCTTCTATTTTAATGGATCAGATTTTGTCTTTGGAGGAAGTTGATGAAGTCACATATAGGTTCATTGGGGTATGATCTATGGAGTGCAAGGTTAATGGGAGTGTAGACTTACTATTGATCGTAAGGTTAGAGAGATCATTTTGATGGACTAATGCATGCGTGAGTGTCAAATTCAGTTCATGCATATCAGCTAAGGCAATGTGGGAGAGATTACACAACCTATATGGAGGTGAGCCAGTTATATCAGAGTCCACATTAGATGTTGAAAGCAGATGTTCAGATGAGTGCAACACTAGTGGATTTGAGTGTGTTGAGGCACATATTACTACAAATCAAGATGAAATCAATATTGATTTGAGAACACATCTGAAGGAGTGCAACTTCATTATTGCAGCATTAGAAACACAAGTCATCAATAGAGATGAGAGATGTAGAATCCTTGAAGAGGCAGCCAATGTGTTGAGAGCACAATTGTTAGAGCTTGATGCTTCTTGTATCTCACAGATGATGAAGTCCAAATGACCTCGTGTTATAAAATCTCTTGAAGATCAACTGAGAAAGCAAAGTGAGGTGTGTACCAGGCTTGAATCAGAGAACTTAGCCTTGAGAGAGAAAATAGATGTGCAATCTCGAGTGATTAAAAGAGGTAGTGAAATTTCAAATGATTTTAAGAAGTTAAACAAAGAATTAGAAGCAGAGATCATTTCACTACAAACACAGTTGACTGAGTTGCAGAGGAGACATTCAACCACTCCACTTGTGGTTACAGAGATGAATAGACGTCTAGCTCAGTCTGCAGAATGCCAGAGACCACCCATCATCAGCTCTAGTTCTATAACAGAGCAGGGTGAGTCATCAGGGAAAGCTATGGAGACAGTTGAGATCAGACCACAAATACAGAAGAGAGCTCAGAGGAGACAAAGGAAGAGAGAGGAGAGACACAATAGTGAGATGAGATCTCCTACACATCAGGCACAATGTGGAGGTAGTCCACAAGATACAAAGAGTAGAGGTAAAGGCAAACAAACAGTCCAAATAGGGAACATAATCAGAGTTGGTGGTTATGACAGAGCTTACCAGCAGAGACCAGTTGAGTATGGCAGGTTCAACAAGTTCAATTGTCAGAGACCTATGCGATGATTCCAGGCAGAGTCGATGGCTCCACCAATAGACATAATGCTTCACCTAGTTTGCATAGACAGCTACCAATGATGCACATATTTTCATGGGTATTGTCACAGGCAAGTGAGTATGGTCATAGGAGAGCAGAGTGTATATCTAGACTAGACTCCAGCTATGAAGGAGGATTCCTATAGCACCACTGGTAGACAACTAGTAGAATGTCTTAGATGCCACCATCATGGACATTGGGCCAAGCATTGCAAAGCGTTCCCTCACTTGTACAAGAGGAGAGAGACTATCGATCTCTAGAACCGTAAAGTTAAGAAGTGGTTGTAGAAGGCAAGTCAATGAAAGACATTCTAAGAAGCATCACTCACAATCTAGTGGTGAGTCTCAAGTGGCTTTGTATAGTGTATGGAAAGTGAAGAATATACAAAAGGCTGAGACAACAAGAAATGTAACTGGAAAACAAAGGAGATGTCAGGTTCTACAGCGAAAGATTCAAAGGAAGACCATCAGTTGGAAAGGTAAAAGAGAGGTCTGGGTTGGTTGGACAGAGGCAGAGACTGAAGAAGACAGTAAGTGAGCAGAAAGAAAAATAGAGTAGTAGGAAAGCTTCTGGTGAGAAGCAAATGCATAGGACCAAGGCAAGTGGTCAGTTAGTTTGGAGAGAGAAGCACATAGAGGTGTGTGTAGTCACAGTCACCACCCTCCCACCACCTAGACAAGGTATAGGAGTGGGCACACCTCCCAGGCACTAGGTGTACTCTGGTGCACAAGAATGGGGGAGCTCACTAGATGGATATTAGTGCCCCAAACAGACTTAGATTATGACAGTAAAGTTCCTGCAATAGTGCTTGGATTAGAGACATCAGTTGAAACTTAGTGTAGTCCTCTTGAATATTTGCATCTTAATGGAGCAATCACCAGATGAGCAGTTCAGTGTCAGTCAGAGGGCAGAATAGTTGAGGATGTCAGTGATGGTCAGAGGTATGCAGTTGTGAGTATGGCAGCCAATAATTCGCTTTTGTAGGCATCAGTATGGGTCAAAGATTCAGTTGGTATCAATCTCAGTGGTAGTTGTCAGAGTGAAATTTTGTGTGATCATGGTGATTGTTTGACTTTGACAGAGTTAAATATTTCAGCACTAGTGACAGAGAGAATGATATGTTGACTAGATGAAGAGATTTATGACAGAAAGCTCAAGAAGCTAGTGAGTTGAGCAGTTGTGTACTGCAATTTGTAGTTCATTATGTATATCCAGTCGAGGCAACACTTATCTGATGAGCAGTGTTGAAGCAGATATGAGGTCAGTTGAGTAATTGAGATTTCAACTCATAGGATAGGGAAGATGCGTATGGGCACTCCTATGTAGTTTGAACTCTCACATCTGTAGGATTGGAAAGATGCATATGGGCATTCCTATAGATGTTTGTATCCCACACTGGGAGAGATTACTTTAGAGAGAGATATTATAGTTCTTTGATATTGAAGTCAAAGAGGGAGAGTGCTCAAGTAGAAGGCATTGATTTTGAGAAAACTTTTGCTCCAGTGGCAAGACTTGAGGCTATCAGAATGTTCTTGGTTTTGTCAGTGTACAAGGGGTTCAAGGTCTATCATATGGATGTCAAATCAGATTTTCTAAATGGAAACTTGGAAGAGGAGGTTTACATATAGTAGCCTGATGGGTTTTAACTGAGTGAGGACCCCACTCTTGTGTGCAGATTGAAGAAGGCATTGTATGGTTTGAAACAAGCTCCAAGGGCATGGTACTCCAAATTGAACTCTTACTTGTGCAAGTTGGGTTTCAAGAAAGGCTTAGTGGACAGTAATCTCTACATTATAACTGAAGAAAGCAGTCAGCTTGTGGTGGTTATGTATGTAGATGATATCATCTTTGGGGGTCACAAAGATGAGTTGTGCAAAGATTTTGCAATGAGGATGCAAGATGAGTTTGAGATGTCCATGTTGGGTGAATTATCATTCTTCTTGGGTTTGCAGATCAGTCAAAAGAAAGAAGGTATCTTCATATCTCAGTCCAAATATGTGAGGGAGATGTTAAAGAGATTCACCATGGAGGATTGCAAGCCGCTTAGTACACCTATGATGACCTGGGTGTAAGTTGAGCAAGGAAGATGACTCTCCATCGCTTGACCACACCTCGATAGGTCAATGATTGGTAGCCTATTATATCTGAAAGCTAGTAGGCCTGACATCTTACAAGCTGTGTGCATGGTAGCCAGATTTCAAGCAGGACCAAAAGAGACACATGTGGCAGCAGTGAAGAGAATTTTCAGATATCTGAAAGGGACTAGTGAGTTTGGGTTATGGTATCCGAAAGTCAAGAGCTTTAGTTTGTCAGCTTTTTCAGATGCAGATTGGGTCGGATGTGTAGATGACAGGAAGAGCACCAGTGGTGGTGCATTCTATTTGGGGAGCAGCTTGGTGGCATGGCATAGTAAGAAGCAAGAGTCAGTCTCTCTTTCAACTGCAGAGGCAGAATACATTGCAGCTACATCTTGTTGTACACAAGTGTTGTGGATGAAGCAGATGTTAAAGGATTTGAGGTGCAAGTTGAGGCAAGGCCACTATATTGTGACAATACTAGTGCTATCAATATCTCCAAGAACCCGGTGATGCATTTTAGAACGAAGCACATTACTATCCGGTATCATTTCTTAAGAGACAAGGTGATGGAAGGTGAAGTAAGGATGGAGTTTGTTCCCACAGCAGAGCAGGTGGCCGATATCTTCACTAAACCGCTTCCTAAAGATCAGTTTGAGTTCCTCAGACAGAAGCTGGGAGTGGTGGTTCTTCCAAAGCACTAGTAGCATTAGGAGAGGGGGAGCAAGTTGCTTGATGTTGTTTACCCCATATTGGACCTGGGGAGTCCATTGGTTCCACCCTTTGTACTTGTTGTCAAAGGGGGAGAGAGTTACTAATCAGAGCTTTAGAATGTATTAGTGATGAGGTGGTTGCCAACAACTCCAAAGGGGGAGATTGTTGTTTTATGGTTGTCCTTGTTGGCAACTCGACCACGTGGCGGTGATGACGTGGTCAGTTTGGGTGACGTGGATGAAAATGATGATGTGGCAGTGTCCAGTATCACCGATGAGATAACAGAGCAGCTTGGCATGCATGGAGTGGTTTAATACATCATTAATAGGTGGTGCGGGTTTCTGGGTCAAAACTGGCAAAATTGGCCTATTTACGATCGAGGGCATTTTCAGCAGTGAAAATGACATTTTTGGAAGATCAGTTCTTCATGAAAAAGATATATTGTAATTTACCTAGTCCAGTGCATTTGATTTCGTCACATTCCGATACCGTATGAAGAAGTTACAGTATTTATGGTAGTCGAGGGCAGTTTCAGCATTGAAGATGAATTTTTTAAAGGAAGTGTTCTACATGTAACAATACGAAAAAAATACAATCTTTCCAACGGTTCTGATTTCATAGCATTCCGATTCCGTATGAGAAAGATACGTCATTAGAAAGGTGTAGGGGCATTTTGGTCTTTTTATATGGATGATTCAGATGATTGAGTCTTCTGAAAAGTCGTAGAGCATCCAGTTACGATTCCAACGCACTTTGTTTCATCTCGATCGGATATCGTATGAAAAGTTATAAGTGTTTCAGAAGTCGGTTCGAATCCAAACCGAAAATCCATCAGTTGCTTCGTGTTGGGTGGATTTTTCGGAATTTATTTTTGAAATTTGAAGGGCTTTTGTGTAATTTAAAGATTTTGAAGGTCTGAGTTGCAAGGGGTCTTTAAGCACTGAAATATATGGAGGCAGGGGCTTGATTGTAATAAAGAGGAGTAAAGGGAAGTGAAATGGATGGTCAAGATTTGACCACGTAGGCTTGATGCCCATCCAAAGGCTGCTGAGATTTTGGTGTGATATGGACGAGATAGATGCTTGCGCATAGGATTTGATTGGTTAGGTGCATAATTCTTGATGCACTGACGCTACACCTTATCAAATTATGCTAGTGTGTTTCGCGCGTGTATAGAAGATATAAAGAAGATTCCAATCTTAATGATCTAATGAAATCTGATTAAAGCCATCTTGGAGGATTTGGATCTAACGGTCGATATGCATTTCTCTTTTGTGAGTGGGAGACAAGCTCCCTTAAAATCCGGAAAAGCAACCAATCATAGATCGACAACACTTCTAACGATGTCAGCGCCTACGTCATGATGACATCATCAAGATTCAAATTTAATAGTTTGGATCTATTGTCCGTTGGTTTAATCCGACGGTTCAGATTATAAGATCTTTATATGAGATCTACGGTCAGATTTCGCCCCTGTTGAGCGCACCGCCGGTGTAGCCTACGCCACCCCTACGAAGATTCCATTTTGAGTGTTCTGGTTGGTTCAGCTAGAAATGGCCATATCTCTCTCATCTTAACTCCGATTTGAGTGATTCAAGTTGGAGATTCTTCATCTCTCCGAGCTCTACATATCTGAGGGAAGAAATCAGGCAGAGGGGTTGCTGAGGTGGTCGAAAAAATGAGTTGAAGCTCGTGGAAGGCTAAAGGTTTGAATGAAAGACTTCCATCCTCTTGCACTTCATCCATAGCCCCCATTAGAGGCTTAGGAAGTTGCTGGAAACCAAGGTAGCAAGTTCGATTGGTTGTTGCCAAGAGAAAAGAAAAGAAAATAGAATAGAAGAGAAGAGAAGAGAAGAAGAGGGAAATAGAGAAGAAGTTTTTTCCTCTCTTTGTGTGTGTGTGAATGTGAATGTGAATGCCATTGTTACTCCATGAAAGTAAAGACAAGGAGAAAAGAAAGAAGAAGAAGAAGAAGAAGAACATAGAATTTGGTTCTTGTGAGTTGCTTCAAGAAACCCAAGTGCCAACCAGGGTTGAAGCATTGGCGGCACCGAGACAACGTGATTGTGGTCTGCATCAAGTGGAGATCGACATTATTGCATCTCCGACGGTTACTCCTTGCCAAGGTAACCTCACTTTTGCCAAATTTTCATTATTATAAATCATTGTAGGCAAGATGTTTGATAAAATGCCTAAGTGATAGTTGTAGTCTATTTGGGGGAAATTTGCATGTATGAATGCTTCACTATAGGGCATTGTTATAAGCCCAACTTTATTTTATTGGTGTTCAGTGGGTGCTGGACACAGGGGCTATGTGTTCCTTGGTAGGTACAACTACCTAAACCTATTTTCCGTGGGTGCGGCCTCTCAGATCATTCTGAGAAAACTAGGGTGAAGACCTAGCCATTGTATGTCATTGGTGGAAACTGGGAATGTGTTCCCTTGGCTGTGGGTGCATTCATAATTAGTATTGAGTAAATACTGAGCCCGACAGTGGGCATTACTCCGTGCATGTAGGCATATGACCGAAGCATGTATTTCTTGTGTTGTGGATGTGTATGCTCGTATTTGTATTGTGGATTGGAGTGCTTGGCTGCAGAATGGGTGTGTACATCGTAGACCGACCACTTGGTGGTGCAAGGTGGATGTGCATACGTCTGTATGTATGTGATGTTGATTACCGTGTGAGGTTTATGAGACACTCAGCAGCAATACATGTTATGTGAGTAAGTTTCATGCAACAGTAAGAATGGTCAGTAGTATACATAGCAGCTCTGGGTAGCATCAATAGACTGTGCTATTGAAGTGCAAATAGTGATTGCCACATCAGGGGTACAGTTGGAAAGTGAAAAAATATTTGGCACATTGATTCACCCCCCTATCAGTGTCAATCGGGACCCAACAAGTTCACCCAACATGGACATCTCAAACTCATCTTGCATCCTCATTCCAAAATTTTTGTACAACTCATCTTTGTGACCACCAAAGATGATATCATCTACATACACAACCACCACAAGCTGACTGCTTTCTTCAATTCTGATGTAAATATTACTGTCCACTAAGCCTTTCTTGAAACCCAACTTGCACAAGTAAGAGTCCAATTTAGAGTACCATGCCCTTGGAGCTTGTTTCAAACCATATAATGCCTTCTTCAATCTGCACATAAGAGTGGGGTCCTCACTCAGCTGAAACCCATCAGGCTGCTCTATGTAAACCTCCTCTTCCAAGTTTTCATTTAGAAAAGCTGATTTGACATCCATCTGATAGACCTTGAACCCCTTGTACACTGACAAAGCCAAGAACATTCTGATAGCGTCAAGTCTTGCCACTGGAGCAAAAGTTTCCTCAAAATCAATGCCTTCACTTAAGCATCCCCTTTGCATACAAGTCTTGCTTTGTTCCTCACCACTTGACCATCTTCATTGAGTTTATTTCTAAAAACCCATTTAGTACCAATCACATTTTTGTCAACTGGCCCAGGGACTAGATCCCAAGTGTGATTCCTCTCTATCTGATCAAGTTCTTCATTCATGGCCTTCATCCAACTCTCATCATTGCTTGCCTCATCAACAGTTTTTGGTTCAATCTTCGAAAGAAGAGAGTATGTGTTGGTCTGCATTCTTCTAGTATGAACACCTACAGTGGGGTCACCAATGATTAACTCATCTATTTCCTGTTGATCAAATCTATTGTGTCTCCTCTGCTCATCTGAATCTACCTCAGCCTGTTCAACATCAATCTCATTTTTACTTTTGGGTCTACTATCAACCAGGTCATTCTCATCATCAAGATCTTCAAATTCTAGAAGTTCATTTCCTGAGCCTGAAGGAATGTCCCTTTTTTCATCAACTGTGACATCAACACTCTCTACAATTTCTCCAAGTCTGTTGTTGTAGCATCTATAGGCCTTACTTGAAGTAGAATAACCTAAAAATATACCCTCATCAACCCTATCATCAAACTTACCCAAATCTTGGGTTATGTTCTTGATATAACACTTGCTACCAAAGACGTTGAAGTGTCTTGTTATAGCCCTTCTTCCAAACCAGATTTCATATGGAGTCTTGCTTTCATGAGGTCTCAACATACATCTGTTATGGATGTACATTGCAGTTAGAACTGCCTCCTTCCAGAACTTTTTACCCATGTCATTCTCTGCCAACATTGTTCTAGCCATGTCTTGCACTGTTCTATTCTTTCTCTCTGCAACACCATTCTGTTGGGGTGTTCTTGGAGCTGAAGTTTGTTTCCTGATACCATGCTCATAGCAGTGTTCTTCAAAATCATCCCAACTGTCTCACCTCCTCTGTCAGATCTCAGACACTTTATCTTCTTCCCTGTCTGATTCTCAACTTGCTTCTTAAAGATCTTAAATCTTTCTAAAGCCTCTGACTTATGTTTCAAGAACATCACCCACACTATTCTTGAATGATCATCAACAAACAACATAATGTATCTCTCTCCTGAGGTGCTAGGTGTCCTCATAGGACCACATAGGTCTGTATGAATCAACTGCAATGGAGAACTTGAATAATACTCCTTAGACTTGTAGGAGATTCTGGTTTGCTTTCCCTTTTGACAAGATGCACATATAGGATTGGAGAGCTTCTTCAACTCAGGAACATCTCTCACTGCCTTCTTCGAAGAAATCTTGGCAAGGTTCTTGAAACCAATATGCCCAAGTCTTATGTGCCACAACCATGCCTCCTCATCTATGCTGACCATACAAGAATCTTTCTCTAACTCTATCAAGGTGTACAAGTTCCCTGAAGTTCTCTGTCCAGTAGCTACAACCTTTCCACTGCTTGATCTTCTTATCTCACATTCTTTACTAGTGAAAGTTATTTCATGCCCTTTGTCACAAATTTTACTGATGCTGAGAAGATTGTGTTTGAGCCCTTCAACATACAAGACATCAAGGGATTTCACCTTCCCATGGTTCAAACTTATGGACCCCTTCCCTGTAATTCTGGCACCATTGTTGTTGCCAAACTTCACGGATCCACCTTCAAAGTCATGTAATTGTTCAAACCTTTCCTTATCTCCTGTCATGTGGCTTGAGCAACCACTATCAAGAATCCATGGAGTAGAGTCTCCTTGAGCCTTAAAAGTTCTATGAATAAAAAATGCTACTGCATCTTCTTCATCTTCTACTCTCTCTCTCTGAACCCAAACTTTCTTGATAGATTTAGATTTCTTTGCTTTCTTCTGTCTTGAGAATTGTCTCTCCATCTCATCATCTTCTGTGTTTCTGAAAACTTTCTGCTTACCTCTGTTCTCCTGTCTTTGTGGGGGAAATATAGTTTTACAATTCCTTGCAATATGTCCAAGGTTGTTGCATCTGTAACATTCAACTGTTTCCTCCATAAAGGGTGCAAAATGATTTCTGTCCACATAACTCCTTGGA
Organism: Macadamia tetraphylla; assembly: GCA_022985045.1. Classification (NCBI taxonomy): domain Eukaryota; kingdom Viridiplantae; phylum Streptophyta; class Magnoliopsida; order Proteales; family Proteaceae; genus Macadamia; species Macadamia tetraphylla. The sequence goes on along the minus strand of JAJSZK010000372.1, from coordinate 2,203 downwards.
CTAATGTTGAACTTGCAATCTGAGATCTTGTGTCCAAAAGTGTTGCATTTGTAACAATAACCTTGAAATGTGTGCATCTGCATCACAGGTTCCATCTCGCCATCCGTAAGGAGCTCAGTTATCAAATGCTCTAGGTCTCTGTTGAGGACCTTGACTGTATCCATACCTCTCTGCTCTCTGCTCTCCTGCTTGGCCTTGCCAACTGTGGTTGTCTAGCATGGTTAGTCTTATGGAATATAGATGGATTTCCTTTTCTAGTTGGACCAGTCTGCACTTTATCTTTTTGTACTGCTCTCTTGACATTGCCAGCAGTGGTAACATGTGCCTTTCCTCTTTGAGCATTCTTGTCATTGACTTTGATAGGATTATGTATTGTTCCCTTACCATTTGCCTTGGTATTTTTGGAAGATTCCCCAACAAATCCAAGCCCAAATTTGATGTGAGTTGATCTTTGAGCATTGATGATGTCATTAAGCTTCTTACTGCTAGGATGCTCTTTTGGAGTAGAGTCATCTTCAACATCTTTATTTTCTAAGTCTTTTCTCTCAATCTCAGTTCTCCCATAGTCTTCAACCTTAGCCTTTAATAAGGCTAACTCATCTGCATAACGATCAAATTGTGCAAGAATCTCATATTGCTCTTCTAATTGTGCTTTCAAAGCCACTTTCTCTAACTCAAGAGTGTTGCAGTCAATGGTCTTCTGTGAGAGTTGATACTCAAGATCATCTAAGGTCTTCATTGACTTATTGGCTTGATCTCTCAACTCAAGAACTATTTGTTCTTGCCCCTTAAGGTCTTTAGTGACCTTTTTCACTTTCTTTCTTTCTCTTTTAAGCTCTCTAAGGGCAACTGTGAGTTCAGCCTCTAGATGTGATTTTTCATCTTCCTCTTCTTCTTCTGTAAAATCTTCCTTATTAGAAGAATCTTCTTTGTTTTTTTCCATATCTATTGAGACCATGAACATAGCCTCATCATCTTCATCATTAGATGATTCTTCAGACTCTTCATCAGATGTGTCACTACATTTCTTAGAAACCAAACTTTTCTTCTTGTCCTTGCCTTTCTTGTATCTGTTTGAGAAGAATTTCTTCTTTCCTTTGAAATGAATTTTCTTTTCACTTTCATCTTCATCACTTTCTATTTTTCCTTGGTTAGGACACTTGGCTGCAAAATGTCCAACCCTTCCACAGTTGAAGCATTTGAAAGGCAACTTGTCTTTATATTTTCCTGCTCCTTTTCAACTTTTTGGTGAAATGAGTCGTAACCTCATCTTCGCCTCATCAAGATCCTCCATGCATCGCTTCTTCTTCTCCTTGATTTTTAAATTTCTCATTGCCTTGAAAGCAGCTTGTTTGTCGCTGGACTTGCCCTTTTCCATCTCATTTCAAGAGTCGTGAAAGTGACATGCACTTGATCAAGAGTGATAGTGTCTAGGTCCTTTGCCTCTTCAATAGCTCGACACCTTGGAGTCATACTTGGGCAACAAAGATCTCAGGATTTTTTGACAAACAACTAAATCTTCTAGATTGGCTCCTGCACCCTAATAGAGTTGACCACTTCATTTACCCTGGTCATATAGGTATCAATATTTTCTCCTTCTTGCATTAGTAGACTTTCAAACTGGCCTCTGAAGGTCTGAAGCTTTGCTTTCCTTATCTTTTCATCTCCTTCATAAATGCTCTTCAGTCTTCCCTAGATATCCTTGGCTGAGTCACAATCCATTACCTTAGTCATCACACTCTTATCTAATGCTGAGAATATTGCATTCACAGCCTTTTGATTGTAACAATAAGCCTTCTTAGCTTCATTGTCAACTGGACCTCCTTCAGGTTCCTTATACCCAATCAAAACTGATACCCAAACATCATAACCTAGTGAACCTAGGTACGACTGCATTCTCCTCTTCCACAAGATAAAATCAGATCCATCAAACTTTGGTCCATGTCCTGAATAACCTTCACCTGCCATACTGTCACTGCCGCTGCCTCTGGATCACTTAGTTGTTGATCAAACTGTCACTGAGTATCGGCTCTAATACCAATTGTTGTAACCCGGCAGTCACTGAGAGGGGGGTGAATCAGTGAGTCCAATTTCAATCCAAAAAAAAATCTGTCTGATGTCTGACCAAGAAAAACCTGATATACCTGTCCCTGTTTGCACATAGTCGTATGCACACTCAACCTCTCATAGGCACTTTCAAGTA
>JAJSZK010000371.1:0-16140 GCA_022985045.1 Macadamia tetraphylla | reverse complement strand
CTGAAATCCTTCCTTTCTTCCTCTTCCTTTCTTCTTCCCTTTCTTTTCTCTCTCCTCTTTACTTTTCTCACCAAGCGTCTGAGGGTAATAAATGGAAAGAAAAGAAATCATAAAGCCTTATATACTATTCCTAATTAAGTGAATAGTCTTGGATGGAGTCACTCGGTGGGTGGGTGTACCCCTGTCCTACCACCGAGAGCCAAGACTGGGATTTTGGCCGGGTTCGGACCTCGGCGAACCCCACCTCGAGCATCTGATGTAGCATCGTATATACCTTAAAATATGGATATAATACTGTTTTATCCTTACATAGCCTTATGGTAGGTGCCGATACGGTTTGGGCACTCCGTCTCTTCAGCAGCTCGGACTTGTCGGGCCAGCGGTGTTAAGGTCACCCGTGCCATCATAGCCCATAAGGAACCCGCTCTAATATCCTCTGGCTCGGTTCCTGCATGGTTAAACCGGTTCAATCGCGAAATCAGACCGGGTTTAAGAAGCGGGGCATTACACTATCCACTACACGTCATCATGACATCACATGGTTGGTCTCTCCTAGTTAAGAGGGGAATGTTCCAAGAATATTCCTGGAATCACAGAGCCATTCTCCTTGAGGACTCCACTCTCCTTGAGGACTCCACGCCTAAGCAGGACTCTTCACAATTGTCTCCCACTTGCCCTCCATGAGCAGCCTATAAATACCATGGTAAGCATCCATCACAGAGGATCGATTACTCACTTCTCATACCGTAAAGCTCTCTTGAGCATCTGTTGTGGAAAGGTCTAACTTAGGCATCGGAGAGTCCCCCGTTGGGTCAGCCCGGCTCTCCTTGTCATCTCTTCTATGCAGGTCGGCCAAAGCACCGAGGCTGCGGAGAGATAGTCCGTAAAATTTTTAGCATCACGATGGTGCATTTCTTGATGGGTGCATTGAAATCACATTCAGGATTTTACTTAGCAGTTATTCAATTTTTATCAAGGAGCAGAATAGATTAGCAGAATAGTTTCTATTTTGAAGCAATGTGTTTGTCCCAAGTGCATGCCACACATCAATATACTACGAAGCTTCTCGCAAATATTTGACTCTTCTAAGAATGGGCCTTAGCTCGGCAATTCGAAGTCCGAGCTCTAGCTCGGCACATCTAAACCCGAGCTCTAGCTTGGCGCCATAAGACCTGACCCTAGTCTGGCGACTCAAAGACCTTAACCAATGAGGCACAAAGACGGGGCCCTAGCTCGGCAATACTAAGACCGAGCTCTAGCTCGGTGCCACAAGAGCAGACCCTAGTCTGGCGACTCAAAGACCTTAACCAATGAGGCACAAAGACCGGGCTCTAGCTCGGCACCACAAGACCAGGCCCTAGTCTGGCGACTCAAAGACCTTAACCAATGAGGCACAAAGGCCGGGCCCCAGCTCGACAGCAAATAAGACCGAGCTCCATCTCGGTACCTCAAGACCAGACTTAGTCTGGCGACTCAAAGACCTTAACCAATGAGGCACAAAGACCGGGCTCTAGCTCGGCACCACAAAACCAGATCTAGTCTGGCAACTTCAAGACCTTAACCAATGAGGCACAAAGACCGGGCCCTAGCTTGGAAATACTAAGACCGAGCACAAACTCGGAACCATAAGACCAGACCCTAGTCTGGTGACTCAAAGACCTTAACCAAAGAGGCACAAAGACCGGTCCCCAGCTCAGCACCGCAGGACCTGACCCTAGTCTGGTGACTCAAAGACCTTAACCAATGAGGCACAAAGACAGCGATCTAGCTCGACAGCAACTAGACCGAGCTCGGGGGCTAATCCATGAGCGCTCAAAATACATCATTACCGAGGGAGACATCTACATAAATATGGATCTATATATAGGAGGCTAATCTCGGGGGGCTGATCCACGAGCCTAGCTCAGCATAAAAAAATCCATCGGGTCGGATCACTTCTTCACCAACATCGATCGAGCCGTAGGGCTGTACCAGAGTACCATGGACTGGAACGCGCCGCTCATAGTCCGTCGGATCGTAGCCGGGCATCTTATCCTGAAGTAACAAGATGACATCGTCTGAGCCGCCCTTGAACGAAGAAATGCTAACGTCATCCAACAACTCCTGGTTGGGCTAAGGGATCAGCCACCTAGGGCCATTTCTTCTCGACCCCCGCGAAAGCGCTTTGCTTCCATTACCCTCGAACAAGCGATAGCCATGTCCTCGAACTGTTGAACAACCTCGGATGAGAAAGTGATGCAATGCATCTCGAATCAGATTAAATGCTCTAGCAGGTCGACTCGAATTGCTAGAGCGGGGGGCTGGTGATGAGGCAAAATATGTCACTTTCCTCAGCACGACTAAAGCATGTACCCACCTCGGCCTCCATCAGGCCGTGCTCCACCTCGGCCTCCATCAGGCCGTGCTCCACCTCGGCCTCCATCAGGCCGTGCTACTGCCTCGGCCTCCAACATACCGTGCTAGTGCCTCGGCATCCATTAGGCCGTACTGCCACCTCGGCCTCAATCATGCCGTGCTCCACCTTGGCACCAATCAGGCCGTGCTCCACCTCGACCTCAATCATGCCGTGCTATTGCCTTGGCATCCAACAGGCCGTGCTCCACCTCGGCCTCCATCAGGACTTACTGCCACCTCGGCCTCAATCATGCCGTGCTCCACCTCAGCACCAATCAGGCCGTACTCCACCTCGGCCTTAATCATACCGTGCTATTGCCTCGGCATCCAACAGGCCGTGCTCCACCTCGGCCTCCATCAGGACGTGCTCCACCTCGGCCTCCATCAGGCCGTGCTCCACCTCGGCCTCAATCATGGCGTGCTATTGCCTCGGCATCCAATAGGCCGTGCTCCACCTCGGTCTCCATTAGGCCGTGCTCCACGTCAGCCTCCATCAGGCCATTCTCCACCTCGGCCTCAATCATGCCGTGCTATTGCCTAGGCATCCAACAGGCCGTGCTACACCTCGGCCTCCAACATTCCGTGTTGTTGCATCGGCATCCATCAGGCAGTGCTGTTACCTTGGCCTCATCTGGCCGAGCCGCCACCTCGGCCCGATGTCAACAACAAGGATTCCAGAAACGTGTTTTCGTCCACCCCTACATTCAAGGAACGTAGTCTATTTTCCGGAGGTCAGGAGTCTATCCACTACACGTCATCATGACGTCACACGGTTGATCTCTCCTAGTTAAGAGGGGAATGTTCCAGGAATATTCCCGGAATCACAGAGCCACTCTCCTTGAGGACTCCACTCTCCTTGAGGACTCCACGCCTAAGCAGGACTCTTCACAATCGTCCCCCACTTGCCCTCCATGAGCAGCCTATAAATACCAAGGTAAGCTTCCTTCACAAGGGATCGATTACTCACTTCTCATACCGTAAAGCTCTCTTGAGCATTTGTTGTGGAAAGGTCTAACTTAGGCATCGGAGAGTCCCCCGTCGGGTCAGCCCGGCTCTCCTTGTCATCTCTTTTGTGCAGGTCGGCCAAATCACCAGGAACTGCAGGAGAGATAGTCCGGTCAAATTTTTCCGCATCAATTTGGTAAATGATTAAACATTGATAAAACTTGCATATTCTGTGGCAAGAAAACTGAATATATTTTTCACATTTTCTTCTTTTGTGATTTTGCTGACAGAATTTGCACTATTGATCCTCTTGGTCTAAGACCCAAATGCCTTCATTTGGCTTATTCTAATGATGTGGTCAAGCATTTCTTTCTCCATGCCAATTTATCTACCTTTAATCGGGTTTGGTGCTTTAGTATATTAGCAATAACTATTTACTTTCTATGGTGGTATCCGAACAACATCATAGCCAAAAAAATTGATCCCAACCCTTTGTCTATTCTGCATAATTTTAACCACTGGATTTCTGATTTAAAACTGCTTCAACTTACTAACTCAAATGATGTTGTCTACTAAATTATAGATGCTCCAGAAGACATCCTAAGAAGATATTTGTCTCTTCCTTTTTTGACATATCACATCATATTTTGTATTGGTATTACTAACTTTTTGGACACATAATCAAGTTGTGTGTTTGGTACTCTATTTCAAGGTAAGTTCCAGGCTATCAAAATGGGGACCACAACAACTATATCACTTGAGGAAACTGAAGCCTTTGGTATTAATTCTATAAGGGCTAAGACTGGCATCTATTAAGGGTGGGACTATGGGTGAAGTTTGGTTGCATCTAGGAGTTTACTTCAACTTATTCCAAAGTCGTTTAGCAATACACTACAAAAAAAGTGGTCTATGGTGGCGTTTTTAAATGCCGCCGTAGAGTGTGCAAATGCCGCTATATGTCTATGGCGGCGTTTATAGAAAACGCCGGCCAAACGCCACTATATCCACCGCCACAAAAGAACTATGGCGTATTTTGCAAACGCCGTCGTAAAATCTCTTCCGCGGCATTTATTTATAAGCGCTACTAAAATACTTCGGCGGCATTTATTTATAAATTCCACTAAAATATTATGTACAACGGTGTTTATTGTAACACCACTATCATATTACTTTCGCCTTTATAAGAAGGCATTCCAGCGTTGTTAGCTAATGAACGCGGGTGCATATAGTGGCGTTTATTACTAAACGCCGCGAAATATAATATATATTTTTTTTAATAAATGAACATATAGTGGCATGTGTTAGTAAACGGCTAAACGCCACTATAAGAAGTGTTTTTTTATTTTAAAACAAAAGACCTATAGTGGCATTTATTAGTAAACGTTGCTAAATGCTTTTTTTCTTTTAATTACATATTATTGTTTATTTATCTCATTATGTAACATGTTGAAGCAAATGCTTACATTCTTTGTTCTCATCCTGGATATCATAAAAAAATTGATAGATTTTCACAAGACAATACACAAGAATTTGATAAATGGCTATCCATTCCATACAAAAGTTCAATTGGAACAAAATAAACCATATTGTCATCATGGAGACAAAAAAATCCCATATCCACAGTAACATAGTAACATAATAAGTTTTTCAAAATAAAAGTTCACAAGTCATGGTAGCTAGGTCAATCCTCAAGTCGATAAGTAGAAGACAAAATCCATGCAAGTACCTGAAAAAAAAAAAAATACCAGTCAAGTTCTTGTTAAAGATATATAAAAGTTCCATACATTTCACAAGTAGCAATTGGTCACACTATTTTTTAGTTTTGTTACATAAGGATGTTACCACCCTTATCAGATTACACAGTTAATATAATTTATCTTGTGAAAGTGTGTGACTTGTGAGCTCATCTCCCATACCCTCCTCATTTTTCTCTTCTTTTTTATTCATTTAGTGTTCAAAGTACTATTCACAATCCTAGAAAAAAAAAAAAATAATTCCATATGTTGTTGAAAATTCCAAGTTCATGATCAATGTTGAAGAATCCCAAGGTTTGGGACTATTCAAGCTTACATCTATTAAAATACTTTTTGGTGTTTTTACCTTGTTAGTCTTAAATCTATTAAATTACATAGGTTTAAAAGCAAGTTGGTGGCAGCAAAAACTTTTGCAGGTAAACATTACATATATTTAAGTGCATTGTGAAATCCAAAAAATGAGGATGGAAAGGAAACATATGGGTTTTTAAAACTTACTTTTCTGGAAGGGGCAAAGTCGGATGTTCACGCGAAGCTTTTACAATCTGTGAATAATGAGCAATCTCTCGACTATTATATGTCTTCTGTTGGCTGAAAGAGTCTCAAGTGCTAGAATATGAGCATCAACAACATCTTTGACATTAACCCATTCATATGTTTCATTTGCAAATGTTTGTGCTCCTGCAGCAAATAAAACATTGGCACTAATGTCACAAGAATGACAATTTTCAATATAAAATATATAGTTGCTAGAGAACTTTCTTTTTGGAAAAAAAAAAAAAACACTTTAGGAAACATGTTATCTTAAAAAAGTTACAAATCTGATTCTATGCAACATTCTACTAAATGTTATGGAATTAGTTTGAAACTTCCAGTGTCAAATAATAGACTTTCTGCTACCCACCTAAGACTACGAGTGCAAACATAGTTGCAAAGACATACTACAGAAACCAAAGATACTAATTATACTGGTTTTATTGATTATCACAATGTCTTTATCTATTACAACTTGTCATGTGGCAAACATCAGTGGCTCCATGTGATAGACGACCCCACAACCATCTAACTGGTTAAGTTTCGGTCCCAAACAAGTAGGGAACTGTCTTTGTAAAATCCCCAAAATGAAGACTCTTGGATTATCTATGTTAAACTTTGCAAGAGGCTTTGGATAACCCACATAATACATTCTCATTCATGCCTATAACCTATTATTTGGGATGTATTGGAGGAGAGGGATATAGGAGAGAGAAAAAAGGCTTATGATTTGGGGGTGGGGGAAGAGAAAAAAGAACTTCAATGATAGGTTAGCATACCATTTATTAAGTTCCAAATTGCTTCAGCACTGGTATTAAGGGTTGGCTATAAAAGAGGACCTATCACCATTGCTGGATTTATTGTAACCATGTCCATCCCTTTCTCTTTTGCAAATTTCTAGGCAGATTCCCCAGCCAAGGTCTTTGAAAGTTCATACCAGAGCTATAAGAGGAAAAAATCTCATTAGACATATTGGACCAGTAAAAGTAATCTGCAAGGTAAATTTTTATTTTTAGTTCAAAAACATAAAGAACTTATTACAAAACAAAATAAATTTGTGACAGAAAATATCAAAAGTAAAGGTAAGACATTATGTGTAGCCAACTCCAAGACCTCAAGGGCCTATACAAGACTGCACAAATATACACACCTTAGACTCCTTGCAAAGCTTTGGATCTGAAAATAACCAAGTTTCATCAATAATCACATCTGGCATCCGAGGTTTTCTATTAAATAAAACTGCAGTTAAAGAGGATCTTACAACCACTCTTTTAACAAATGGATTTTTTGCACAGGATCCAAGAACATTAAGAGTTCCCTTTAATGAAAAAATAAACACAAAAAGTTCATAAACATCACACTTTTATGCATCTGAGAAGACGAGTAAACAATATTAACTGTGAGTAAAAGCATATAATCATGCAGAACAAAGCCTAGGGAAAAGGGATGCGGGGAGGAAGTCCAGTGGAGTACCATAGGAAAAAGTTCTTTATTTAGTTGCAGTATAGAAAATAGCATTAAAGCAAGTAAAGCTCTGAAGATTCGTAGCTAAGTAAAGTTATAAAATGCAAATAGCAGTTAAAACTATTTCAGTGGCTATCAAAGGAATGAACCTGTGGATCCTTGGTTGCATAAGAAAAGAGGGATGATGTATGAAAAACACCTCCACACCCATTAACTACAGAATCAACTGAAGAGATGGTCTAACATTAAAAATACAAGCACTTATAATACAGATACAATAAGAAGGGCAATACATCAAGGGCCAATCCATTGGTCCTCTGAATGGAGACCTTGACAAGAATCTGTAAATTTATTTCCCCCACTAATTTGGAACTGATTCTGAAACATCAATAGGCACAAATTTCTTCAGACAAAAAACAATTTCTCAAGTACAAGATAATAAGCAATATCTGAGATAACAAAAGTCTGACAAAGTAACCATCAAGTATAGAATGGAATGTGGCATATAGTTCTATCCGCTGGCACATGATACAAATCATATAAAGCAAGGCTTCATATATCAAGTCCCTGATTTATTTCAATCTTGATCGGCCAATCCATTTCACAGAATTTTAAGGAAAGCAAGACTATTGATCCTAGAAGCAACTAGGGTAGGATCAACCTGGACTGATACTAATCCAATCTGGCCGATCTGTGACAGAATTCATGGACCTCGAGTCCTCACTCTTTGATATAAAGCATTCCAATATTCATAGAAATAGTACAAACAATGCAGATAAAAAATTATCAATGGGTCATATCTGGTTCTTTTTCTTGGCCATTAATCCAGCACACTGCATGGTAGTCCTCCTTTCCCTTGAGCAGCATATTTCTCTCCATATTTTGTTTTAATGAAGATATCTTCTAGGGTTAACAATTGTCTTACCAGATTGGAAAGAAGAAGGCATTAAACACATAACATTTTCAACAGGATAATGACATAAGTCAGGTGATGGATATCATAGAAAGAGAGAAGAATCTGCAGAAATAAGTAAAAAGAGAAGATGTATTATACATAACCGAGGACTATAAGAGTCTCTCTTTTTTCTTGGATCTACAAACGCTTGCCGGTTAATCCGCTGCTTGAGAGAGAGAGAACAGAGACAAATTCCAACTAATTAGAAAAAAAAGATTTAGGAAAACCCAAATTGGATCAATAATAGACCAGTAAAGAATATTAAAGGAATCCATAATGTATCAAAATCGACCCTATGCTGATAACCTACTGTGGTAAATAAGAAGAAAAACAGAAGATAGGAGGAATACCTATGCAAAATCCAAAAACCTAGAAACCCCTTCCCCTTCAAACGATTTTCTTTAGACCTAGCACTTGGAGATTTTAAGAAAAAATTTAGCAGGAGAGTAGGCAAAGAGCTATGAGGGAGTAGATTGCAGCAGGAGAGTGAAGAGGAAGAGAACTAGGCAAGTGAGAGAGATTGCAGCGGGAGACTGCGTTCTCAGGTGTCCATGAACCATGTGCTTTAGAGACTTTGAGAGAAGGCCATATCCTAAAAATTTGGGCGATCAAGAGGAGCTGTGAAAAGTAAGGCGGGAGTGGTTTTTGGCAAGGAAAATGTTTCTATTAGCTTAAATATAGTGGCATTTATTGTAAAACGCCCCCAAAAATTGAGGTTACAACGACGTTATGCGTGATATGCCCCCAAATGGTGTTGCATACTGTGGCGTCTATTTTAAAAAGCCCCCATATTATTTCAATTTGCCCTCAAAAGAGTAGGGGGGAAAAAATGCAGAACCTCATCCTAAACAAAGAAGTGTGTAGAAACGCAATGGGCAAGCGGGAGGTCCTACACCAGTATTCCTTGGATTAAACTGCAACCGAATATAAGACATCGTATACCAACAAAGTGTGATGGAAAATTAAAGGTTACCAGCGTAGCAAGTCCAAAATGAACTAGGCCTAACATTGCCCAGTTCTATTATAAAGATGTTTAACTTGGCCTGGGCTCAGTTCGTTTTAATTCCAATTGCTTTGCTCTATTTTATTTTAAATATTTTAAGTTGAGTTCTAGTTGAACTGGTGGTCTAGTGGTTAGAGGTGTCAATTGGTTACGCCGGGCCAGTCTCAGTCGGACTTAGCCGGTCCTGACTTATACCCTTGGACCATGACCTACCTATTTAAGAAATGATTCGGTCTCGTGTTGGACTCGGTCAGGTTCTTGGCTTTGACCGATCTTCTCCTAATCGGGCTATTGGGCTTTGAACGGGGTAATGTACCAATAAATCTTAAACGACCCTTAAACAGTCTTTAATTGTCTTAGATATAAGATATTTTAATATATTTTATTAAATCATTAACAATTTAAAAAAGATATTACATTTACTTACATTCAATAATTGTTATAAAAAATATATATATGTACTCTATTCTATCCAAAAAAAATCAAAATATAAATATAAACGGTCGGGCAAATGGGTCGGGCCGAGTTGGGCTTGTAAGCGGATCGGGCCGATTGCGCGCCCATTGGGGATACCCCTTGCATCGTGTACTACTTGTTTATAAACGGGTCAGGCCTAAGCCCGACTCATTTAGTAATCGGTGCAGGCCGAGATGGTCTTCAAATGGTCGGGCTCGATTGATCTAGCAGTGCGAGCTTGTGATTGACATCCTTACCAATGGTTCAGTCAAATTATTTTCTTTTATTTTCTTGAGAGCTTCAAGTTGGTTCCACATTATTTTTGGCTTTTAAAATGAATGGTGTAGCTTGTAAGGGGGAACAGCTAGGGGGTTTCCTATCTTATTTTGAACTCTTTTTTATTTTCTATTATAAATAAAGAAAAGGGGAGTGGCAAGCATGTGGCTTAACGATTAAAACTTGGAAGTTGTGTACATTTGCCCCCTCCCAGACCTTGCAATAGAGGGAGCCTCGTGCACAAGGTTCGATAAAAAAAAATGTATATATATGTACCCAACCAAAAATAGGGCATCAAATCAAATCACAAATCATAAAAAGGGGAGATCAACTAGCTAGGGTTGAGAGAGAGAGAGAGAGAGAGAGAGAGACCAAGGGAAGTCAATTTAAGCATGTTGGTCTCCTATAGATTATGGTTATAACTTAGGACAATGCATGGGATGGGGCTAGGCAACAAGCGAGAGAAGCGAGGGTTTAAGGGCATATGCCAATTTCTGATATCTTCACAACTTTAATTAGGAAATATCAATAATACCTTTTGCTTCTTTATTGGAAAAACAACAAAATTAATATTTTTGTTCTATGACATGATTTCTCTATGGTAACTTAATAAGGGCATTTTGGTCAACTAGTGTGAGAGAGAGAACGGAAGAGCGGGCAAGGAGTGGTGAGAAAGATTTGATACATGGGCTATAAGAACGTGCAGAGGTTATAAGAATGGAGGAGCGGGAAGGGAATAGGGCTTGATTTTTGCGTGGGAAAGGACAAATATTCGATTATGTTAACACATAAACACTACATTATATATTATATACGGTTGTGGGGTCAGTATGGGCCCGTAGGGGTAGTCAGGCCGAATGCCTAAATACCCGTTGTTAGCAAACAAAAAAAATGCTACAAACATGATTTCACCTTCCTCATTGTATTATAATTTATAGGGGCATTTTATCAAGAAAAGCCTCAAAATATTTTTATATACTACAACATTTAGTAGGAAATGCCTCCAATGTTATTATGTGTACAGTAAATACACATGTATATGGCGGCATTTGTTACTAAATGCCTCAAATATTTTTATATACCACGGCGTTATGAAATAAATGCCACCAATAGGATTATATACTGCAGCATTTTTCAATAAACGCCCATAAATACTCATATATATGGCGGCATTTATTACTAAACGCTTCAAATATTCTTATATACTACGGCATTATTTCATAACACCACCAAGAGGATTATATACTGCAGTATTTTTCAATAAATGACTCAAAATACTCATATATACGGCGGCATTTATTACTAAATGCCTCAAATAGTCTTATATACCACGGCGTTATGAAATAAACGCCGCCAAATATTCATATATATGGCGGCATTTAGTAATAAATGCCGTCGTATATGATTTATAGCGGCGGTCTATACAAAATGCCATCTATTGTGTTATATAAGACGGCTTTTGCTAGAAAATGCCGTTGAATGTTTATATTTAATGGCATTTGTAAGAAACGCCGCCAAAGGCCCCCACTCAAGTGCCGCCATTGACCACTTTTCTTGTAGCGATAGCTGACCTTTTTTTTTTTTTGCAACTTCTTGGAAAATATATTCGAAGTTTCATTCTATTCCTTTTTTTGTACAAATGTAAAAATTCTACTCCTCCTATGATGTGTTTATAAAAGTTGCCACTAGTGCTAGATTAGCAAATTCACACCTTCCGGGTGGTTATGATGTTAAAGTTATGATGTATTAACAGATTGTTTATCTAAGTAATTTGACCTTTCTTTTTCTCATTAAAAAAAAAAAAAGTTGAAATTACCCACTTCTGATGGAACTTGATGATACTGAGAGAGAGAGAGAGAGAGAGAGAGAGAGAGAGAGAGTTAAGAACAAATTTCTTCTTCTTCGTTGGGAAAAAATTTTGTTTTGGGGAGGGGGGGGGGGTTGGTGAAGGCAAAATCTACCGCAAAGAAAAAGTCATATTCTTCGAAATCAATATGAAACCGTAGTGCGACTCAATGATGACGATGATAATGCTCTCATTGGTTCATTCAAAAAACAAAATATGGCATAGCCTTTTTAAACGAGCCTGCTAAGAGTTTTCCGACCGGAAGTGGATTTCTTTTACATGGGAGGCATGATCGATGTAGCAACTTCAATAGTTGGATATCAGGGAATTGGTTTGAAAGCACATGTGTCAATCTTTATACTCATATTCAACCAAATATTCTCATTTACCTCTCAAAGGTGCATCTTCCGTTGAAGTTTACATGGCTTTGTTCTTCTCATCAAGATCCCTTGCTTTGATTTCTCCAAGTTAAGCTCACAGGTGTTCTTGAAATCTTCCAAAACTTAACCCTCATTTTTCTTTCAAATATCACCCAAAGGTGTCCAATAAGTGCCCAAAGACTTGCTAAGAACTCCCCTAAATCTCCCCTATTTATGGGAGAAAGAAAGGACTAAAATTTGTGCTCCAAAGGTGGTCAGAACATAGTCATTTTGTCCCTTAATTACTACAATACCGTACTGTCACCGGCAAACCGGTTTCCTTGACCTTTGTCTGGTATATCAGTCAACTCATTCTGTGTAACTATAATTAACCTGATACTATTTTCATCTGATGACCAAAAACTCATAGTTCAATAACTTTCATGTTTTGTCCAAAGCATAGTTTTAAAAATCGGATCTATATAGATGGGGATCAATCCCAAATCTTGACTGATCCGATACCAATCTAATAGTGTAAAAACATCCTCTGCAGTGAGCATTGGATGGCCGATAGGGCATCGAGGCGCATGCCCAAATGCTCTTAGCCATCTGATGCTCACCGCACTCATTGCAAAGAATAATCAATCTCTAATAGTATGATCTAAGGATAAGAAGGTCCAAAAATAATTTTTTGCCTTGAGACTTAAGAGGTTCACCCATTGAATGGAACTTGCATATTATCCTTTTTTTTGGCAAGCTTGCATACTATCCAGTTACCTGCTTCTGGAAAGCATTGTCAAAAGTCAATTTTTAATTAACATAAATTTTTGGAAACTTCTGCTCTCATTTTAATTAAATCATATGATGCATGGTTTTTCCATCATATAGAAGTCTGAAATATTCAAGCTAGTGGTAATAAGTTGTTATTGATCAAAGCTAATCTTTTGTATAATTATTATACATTTCGATCTGAGGAAAGGAAGGCGTTGTTTTAATTATGGAGCCATAAATTAACCAACTGGGCGAAAACCTCATAGCTCCAAGGGGTAAAAATTCTGTTCTGTTCCTCGCTAATCAACAATTCAGAATGAGCCAGGATGTGGGTTAGATTCCAATCTGATATATAGGTCATTGTAGTTCAACAGTACCACAATACCATGCACACCTGTGACCTGGCCGCAGTTTTCTTTTTCTTTACTCATTGATGATCGATCTGAGTTGTAAAAGTTAGAAGGTAGAATAATGTTGTGAACTTTCACGCTCGTTTGAAAGTAGAAAGAAGATATATAGCGCATGAGATCTTGGCCTTTTGGACCATCATCATCTTCAATGGCGCAATGAAGTTTTCCTTCACTTCTACTCTACTGCTGATAATTAATCATGGTACTCATGGGAGGAGATGTGGAGATTCGTCACTCTTTACTACCGTACAAGGTTTTAAAATTTGAATCGATATTTTGATCATTATCGGATTGGATTTACCCTTATTTAAAAAAAAAAAAAAAAAAAAAAAGAAGAAGAAAAGATGAAAAGAAAAGAAAATTGAACGACAATCTACCAATTACTGATGAGAAAACCATGATCAATAAAACATGTCTTTGTAGTGTTAGTTTGTCCCTTTTTCTTGTTTGACCTAAAATTTATCTTTATTTTAGCCTGAAAGGCACAGTAAAAGCACTATTACAAGTATGGTTTAAAAAAACCATCTCACCCTTATACTTTAGTGGTGAGTCTTTTCACATCATGTCTGGCCTCACTGGGTATAGAGAACAGAAGATCAATAGGGTTCTTTCTCTCAACCCCTCTACATATGCCATTAGTTCACTCCACCTCAACTTAAAGTTACTTTGATGTGTAGTTTCGATTATGGAGAGAATAGAGTCCGGATCAAGTCTTCGTATGAGAACCATTCTTGTACGGTATTTGATCCACACTTGAAATCCACTTAATCTCACTCTTCTTACAACAGACTGAGAGATTGGGTGGATTCCAACTGTGGATCATGCGTGCTTTAGAGATGATGAATAGTTCTCTCATCGACAGTAAGGAACCCTATGATCAGAGATTATATATATGCTCAAGTAGAGTTAGATTACAGCCCATGAAGAAACTAATAATTACACATACTGCCACTAATTCATACTAACAGAACAACTATGTAATACCCTTTACAGTGGACTGATGATGTAATGGATGCTCCGATGGATGCTCCGATGGGTGCTCTGATGAGGCCTCGTGTCTAACACCCCCAGCAAACTGAGCTATGGGCGAGCACACACGCCCAATTTGATACAAATGCTGTGAAAATCACAACGAGCAAGAGGTTTAGTAAAGACATCAGCCAGTTGACAATGAGAGGGAACAAACAGCGTAACAAGCAAGTCAAGAGCCACCTTCTCACGAACAAAGTGATAGTCAAGCTCAACATGCTTCTCATGAACAAAGTGATAGTCAAGCTCAACATTCTTTGTACGAGCATGAAACACGAGATTGATTGTCATATGCAAGGCACTGAGATTATCGCAAAATAGCACAGCAGGTTTTGATTAGGGAATACCAATGTCACGAAGGAGGAAGGACAACCAAGTCAACTCTGCGGTGGTAGTAGCCATCGCACGATACTCAGCCTCCGTATTGGAGCGAGCAACTGTGGGTTGTTTCTTGGCACTCCATGAGATACAATTAGCACCAAGAAAAGTACAGAAACTCATGGTGGAACGGCGGGTAACTGGACAACCAGCCCAGTCAGAATCCGAAAAGGCATAGAACTGAAGAGAACTATCGCGAACAATACGAAGTCCATAATCAATTGTACCCCAAACATAACGGAGGATGCGTTTCACCATACAAAAATGGGTTGTGGTTGGTGCATGTATAAACTGACAAATAGAGTTGACCGCATACGAGATATCCAGGCGTGTTATGGTTAGGTACTGCAAGGCACCCACGAGGCTCCGAAAGAGAGTGACATTAGTGAAAGTTTCAGAAGTGGTGGAGTCAGACGAGCTATGGGTGTAGACATTGGCTTGATATCCCCCATGTGAGCATGCTGAAGAATATCATGAGCATACTTAGCCTGTGATAAAAAAAGTTCCTAGGCAGTGGTAGACACCTCAACCCCTAAAAAATAGTGTAAGACACCCAGGTCCTTCATAGCAAAACGAGAGCCCAAATCAATAACAAAGGAAGCAAGAAATGCCTCGTCATTACCATCAGCACAATGTCATCCACATATAAAAGGAGAATCATAACATGACCATGATGACGATACACAAACATAGACAAATCAGAGATGCTACATTCAAAACCCGAAGCAATGAGGAAGGAACTAAACCGATCAAACCAAGCCCGCAGTGCTTGATGAAGATCATACAGGGCACGCTGCAAACAATAAACAGCATACGGCTAATTAGGATCAACAAATCTAGCTGGTTGAGTCATGTACACTGGGGTATCCAAAAAACCGTGAAGAAATGCATTTTTTACATCTAATTGCTGAAGGGGCCAATGAAGAATTGTCGCAACAGAAAGAACCAAATGTATAGAGCCCAATTTTATTTCCAAGTTGAAAGTCTCAAAGAAATCAATCCCCTCCCTTTGGGTAAATCCCTTAGCTACTAACCGAGCTCTAAGCCTCTCTAATGAGCCATCAACACACAATTTAGTTTTAAAAATCCATTGACAAGCACCAATATTCATTGAGGGTGTGCGAGGTACCAAGGTCTAGGTCTGATTATGGACTAAAGCCTCCATCTCATCTACCATGGCAGCATAACAACCAGGGTGTTTAAGGCCAGCTTTAACAGAGGTTGGTTCAGTAAGCAAAGAAGAGACCAACAAGGCATATTTGGGGTTTGGTTTTCGAATGCCAGCCTTACTACGGGTAGTCATAGGATGAGCAGGTGGAAGGGAAGTACTAGCAGCCAAAGGAATAGAAGATGAGCTCACTTAGGTAGCTGAGACAGAGACTGGTGAGGAATTTTGGGGTGCAGAAGACTCAAGTGAAGGGTGTAGAAAATCAGTTGGACACGAAACAACCGTATGATCCAACACTTGTGGAGAATCAGGTTCATTTGCCACAAGACTTTGTGGTACAACAATAGCCATAGATAGAGGTTGGGATAAAAGGTGATGAATAGATGAATCAGAATAGA
>JAJSZK010000370.1:0-13111 GCA_022985045.1 Macadamia tetraphylla | reverse complement strand
ATTACCATGAAATTACATGAAATCATAGTCGTAAGAATAAGAGAAAATTTGGAGAGGGGGAGGTCACCCCACACATCATTCCTTTGCTCTCGGGTTGAGCATTCCCACTCTCGTCCAGGAAGTATCTATATCCTTTTTTTTTTCTTTTTAATAATCTTTCCCACTTATTTCTCTCACCTATCTACCTTGCTGGGGTGATGTCTCCAAATTTATTCAATGACCTTGGGGGGAATGGGGAAAGCATGATTTTGGAATCGCCACCTAGGAAGGCTTAGAACGCTATTGCTGAGCCCAATACTAGTTAGGGAACCGAGCTCAGATTTGACTACATATTTGGTTTTTCTAGAAGTATGGGTCTGTGTCAGGTTACGAGTTTGGGAAGGTATTAGGTACCTACCTTGCCTAGAAATTTAGGTCTTTCTATTAGATGCTTGGAATTTGAAAATTCCTCTCAAGAATATCAATATTATTCCAACATACATGCTGTATTTATTTGAATAAAATCCTAATGAATTGAATAGGCATGGATCACATGAAATAATGAAATTTATCATTAACATGTATATTCTCATATAATAATAGCAAAAGTGTCAAAAAAATGTCAAGGAAGGATAATCAATTTGATGTAGCGGAGGTCTCGGAGAGTTCCTAGATCGTTTGACTGGACATAAGACCACAGTCGGGCCAAGATACTAACCGATCCTCCTGAATTTTTACTTTTGGCAATACTATTGGAACATATTTTGATTCTAGCGTCATGAGCCGTAACCCCAATTCAGAAATTGCAGATAGTTAGAGGAGAAAACGGCATAGTTCATTTAGACAACTAGCTTGCACAAGATTTTTCCAATTCATCTGTTTAGGTCTTCAACGGAGCCCGTGAAGTTTGGTCGTAGAATTTAGGGTTTTCCTAGTTTTTTTTTTTTTTTTTTAGGTTTACAATTTTACCCTAGTTGCTTATTTTCTAACATTTTTCCCATCCTTAGAAGTGACCTAACTATATAAGGTCACTTTGGCTCATTTGTAAGATACTTCAGTTTTTAGTCAAAAAGCAGCCGTTTTGCTCTTCTTATTACACCCATGCCCTGACTCGGTCTAATTTGAACTGTTGTGATAGGTCTTGGACTGGAGATCAGAAACACGGCTGGGTTTCGGCATACGGTTGGCCATTGCCCAAAGGGGAAAGATGACCCCAAGTGTTCATGCATCGTATGCCAGTTTAACTAGAGGGGATTCGTACCTCTCAATCTCAAACGGTAAGTGACCCGACTCCTCAAATATGAATCCTGGCACGTACTGGAGTTGTCGAAAGACCCTGAGCATAGCCGAGGGTAACCACCCGTGCAAGACTAGCTATTGGACAGCAAGCAGTCAAGATAGCTTGATAGCAAGCTATCTTGACCACTAGAAATAAGCCAATGGATCCACTGGGCCTGAATCCGGTGGGCTATTTTCGGTGAGCCTAACAGGCTCTTGCAAAGGTGTCGATGCCGTGGGTCCTGCTACTGCATCGAACAGTCTCAGGGTGATCCCAAATCATCCCCACTGTTTCCACATGATGTGAACACGTTTGACCTAAGTGGTTGAGTACTGCCCGATCGGCCGATTAGGGTCCAACCAAACAGACCCTAACGTCTAAAAAAAATTAACACTTAGTAAGAAATGAGGAATTCATTCCTTATTTCTCTTGTGTCCGATGTAAGGGAGGAGAGAAAGTGGAGAGAAAGTAGAGAGAAAGGAAGAAGAAGAAGCGGAAGAAGAAGGAAGACAGATTACCTTGCATTCCGCCTAGTTACGGAATCGTTGCCAAAAGTAAGTACACCCTTTCACCATCTCTCTTCATTTTTACCTAGAAAAGCTAGGTTTGGATGGAATCTTAGTGTACAAACCATGTGGAGGTCGTGGAATGTGCCTTCTACCCTCCCGATGTTGTTGCCGAGCTCAAACCTAGCCCGATGAGCTCCGACAACAAGTATTGCCAAATGACCAACTAGGGTTTCGATCGTTCGATTAATGTATTTCCTAAATGGCTAGGTGAAATTGGGATTTTATTGGCTTAGAATGATGCTAGGACTATTCCCTACAAACTCCATGGGACAAATCCCGATGATCGAGCCTGAGCTGAAAAGCCCTAAAATGGCTGAACACTCCTATAAGACCACCGGAAGCAAGCCACCGAAAACACTGGACCTACCTCTGGTGGAATATTTTCGATGAACCTCAGAGCCTTAGGAGCTCTCTATCAGTTCCACCAAAAACATGACTAATATTTCCTATGGAAGTTCCCTATTTCTGGTGGGTGTTTTCGGTGACATTACTGTCACTGATGGATTTTGTCTGTACCCTTTGGGGGTGACCAATGTGGGTACCTCCCGATGTTCCTGACACATATTGATGTTCGGTTCTTGTGTGTCTAGGACAAGACACACGAGAACCCAAGTCAAAATTGAGTTGATCGACCGATGGCTATACTTGAACCCTAACACTTTCGAACATAAACCAGGTGAGGGATGGACTATATTTATTTTTGGAATGTTTATTATTATTAAATTACTCATATGCTTAGAATTACATGTTTAATTGTAATTGCTAAAATACAATGATGATATGTCATATGTTACATTTGTCATTTTACAATTTTGATATGAATTGTTATGGAATTGTATGACAGGATCCGGTGTGGCCGAGGTGGTACTGGTACTGTGATCGTCATGTGTTTGGTTGTGTGTGTGAGATGGAATCCGGCATGGCTGAGGTGGTACCAGTGCTATGATTGCCATATATATGTTGCATTCATGCATTGATTATGTGTATTAGAGTTAGTTGTAGTGCGGGTTACACTTTGTGGCAAAGGTCTCGTTGGTATTGTGTACCCAGGGCTGCATTTGAAAATGGATACACTTCATGGTCGATTTCATTTGTTGTTGTGTAGTCCATACTCAATCGTGATATGCATGCTAGATTAGGTAAACGGTCTTGGCTTTCACTTTGTGGTCGATGTGTTACGGTATTGTGTACTGGATGTATTTGGAGATGGATTATACTTATGCCGAGGTCTCACTAGTATCATGTAATTCATACTAACTATATCATTATGAAGGCATGTAGTATATATGTGGTCAGGTATCACTCCCTATGCTACGAACCCTTGCCAATAGGGGTTGAGGTGTTGGATAACCCATTGTGATATGTTCGATGTGCTTTTCCGTAATGCCACACCGTGGTACAATGTGATTATTACGAGGTGGGAACCTATCCGACGTGGCCAATGTGTTATCGGTGCCGTCACTGCTAGGAGGGGGTTATCAGGGGTTTCCTGGGTGACCCATGGAAGCACACAGGGAGTGGTAGGCTTCTATTCAAGGCTAGGGTTTGAATCCTTGCCTAGTCGATGGCGGTTCGAAGAGGAAGGATATAGCCTAATGCGTCGTAGTAGCATTTTACTAGACTTAGTTGTATTGTTAAGTGGATAATAAATAAACAAACTGTATCACGAGCATCATGGACTGTGTTTAATTTTCGCTGTCATGCATCATGAATTATTATTACTATTGTCTTGCTTGGATGTGCGCGACCCCACCCCTCATTGAGTGAGTTGGAAAGCTCACCCCATGTATGCATACTTTTAGATGATGATGTAGGTACGATCGTGCCTATGGCTAGTGACTCATTTTCCTCCCGACTTGAGTATGGAGTGAGCGGTGGATCCCAAGGCGAGGAGGGGCCCAGTGTGTTGTGATTTTGTGCATATGCAACACCATGAGGTGTTTGATGTTTTTTTGATTATGTTGATACAGGTCTGGAATATTATTTTTAAACTTGATATATGTAAGTCTTGAAGTATTAAAAAAAGAATAATTTGGGTTATTGATATTATGTTTATCATTAGAAAATTTTCCCCTTTATTTGGTTTCCCTCCATTATACTCGATTCCCCCGCTTATGGTTGGTTTGTGATGTGAGAGGAAATTTTAAAGGGTATTGCTATCGAGATCCTAGTAGGTTTTTTGGAGTCGGTCTTACTCACACAATTGGTATTCCCAATGATAAGTTAGGTTCTGAAGTGAGGTGGGGACATGGTATCGGGCGAAGCTTTCCCTTAACACAATCTCAACCAAACTAGAACTTGGGAAAATTAGGATTTAAATAAGAACCCAAAGACAAAAAAAAGAATTGCAAAATTTTAGGAACAAAAGGGTTTAAAGCCGCATTAAAATAAAGAACTTGAATAACAAAAATTTTTCTTTAAAAAAAATTTTTGAAATGAAAATCCTAACTAGCCTAAGTTTAGGAATTTAAATAATAAGCAAATGAAAGTTCAACAAAACCCTCAAACATCAAACTTAAATAAAACATGGAAAGGAAATCCTAAAAGCTATAGTGGCAAACATACCACTACCCCCCTTTTCCCTACTCCGCTTTTCGCCCTGCTCGAGCCTAGTTTGGACCATGCGCTGGAGGAGGCCCCAAAAAGATGGAAGACCATTGATGTGGTTGCTCTAGATGCCACTCTATTGTCCATAAGACAATAGGTTATGTCTATTGTTGAGGCGCCATCTATGCTCCTCATCGTGATGTGGTGGTATCCGTGTCCCATAATGTCATTGAGACCATAAGGTTTTGCACCCTAGTGCCTTGGGAAGTGGAGGAAACCCTAAAACCCATATTTGGGATGAGGTGGTGGAACCCCCCCAAACCCCCAGAGCCTCCTACACCACCCACCTCCACTAACATCACCAAAACCGCCACCTGCCTCCAAAGGGTACACCGCCTCTAGATCGTCACCTCCCATATTTGGGGCATCCCCGAGAATCTTGGTTGAAGTTTTTCCCTTCACCCAAGGGGTATCCTCCAAATCCACCCCAAAGTGACAAAAGATGTCACGATTTTGGATAGGTTCCTAACCCGGGATCCTTCCCCGGGCCCAGTTACCATGGTCCCATCGAGCTAAGGAAGCGATCTGCCCCCCTGACGCAATAAGTCACATAGTCGGGAAAATGGATACCCCATTGTAGTGTCCATAAATGGGAGAACGTCAACTAGACTACATGACAAATGACCTTTGAGTAGCAAAATAGTTGGCTGAACATTCCATCCCTTGGCCTCCTTATTAGCATGTCGTTTATCTCCTAAAAGGTATCGGACTCTAAAGTCATAAGCTAGAGTTTGAGGCGGGGGACGGTCACCAATTTTGACCATTAGAATATTGGCCAACTATCTCATGTCAAAGGAGATCTCCCCCCTTATATAGGAGGTGATCTGCATCTCTTTGGTACCTGATTCATGTATTGCGGGTTGGGGTAGAACAACCTAACCGGGGTTTGGGGAGAAGTACTTGTTGGGGTTTTAAGATATGATACCACCTAACAGCCTCAAAGTGTTGATGGAGCGGGAAAGCATGGAAGTCTCTTATCCCCCCATAGACTTGGGGCCATGTTGGGTTCAAGAGTTCCAACGGTTCCAACCATAGGGAACAAGATTGGGTTGTGAAAAGGGGATCTTTTTCCCCTTGCTCAATGGCATGTTTGGGGCAACATCTAGAAATCATTGTAATATGATTCCTAAGGTTTAAGAATGAAAATCTAGTTCAATGGCTGAATGTAAAGCTACAGAGAAAAAATCACAAAAATAGGTTGGAGAGGATAGGTTGAAAACCTCCCCGGTCATTTCCCCACCTTTTCCACAAGTTAGAATAGGGTTTGTATAAAAAAACCCCAAAACCCCCTCTATTTATTGTTGTTTTGGAACCACCGAAAAAGGACTTGTTATGCCTTTTTGAAATAAAAAGTCCCCCCTTGCTCTCGTTTTTCCACCAAAATTATTTTATTGCCTTAAGGGGGTGCCTCTTTGTGAACGTGTAATAGGATACAAATATGTGGACCCCACTTATGCATGCCTTAACCCTAATTTTGCCTATTGTATATGTGTGGGGTCCAAATGTATGCATGTGATCCAATTACATGCAACCTTTTATATGCATGTGAATTAATTAGATTCCCCCACAGTCATGTCACGAACACTCAATCCATATCCCAATCAAGCTCATCACCCCGCCCCTATAATGAACGGGGAGGCAATGCACCCTCCTCTTTTGCTCACAATAATGTGGCATCCATCATAGATAATATGATGCGGGGGGTTGGGAGGAAAAACAGTTTATAGCCGGGATCATGATAGGATCCAAATGGGGTGGAGCCCACAATGCACCACCGACCACCTACCCCTAGATTCCCCCAATACCCCCGGATCGGCTACCCTTGAATCCGGGAGGGCACAAGTGCATAAAGGGCATCCAAATGTGCATGGGTAGGGGAAGACCTAATGCCGACGAGCCAGCCCATGTAGAGGGCTAGAGCTTTGCGAAAATGATGGAGAAGTTTCAAACTTAGGTCCCTATGCTTCTCAAAGGTGGGCCAAGAGCCGGTTTTTCTATCAAGATGGATTGGTGGATTGGGGAAAGTTTTAACCCTTTTGGGGTGCCGATGAATAGAAAATTTTTTGTGTGGGCTATCTTGCAAAACAAAATAGATGATTGGTGGAGTGCCACCAGCCTATTCTAAGGGCTAATAAACCAAACATTACTTAGGGAAACTTCAAAGGGCTTTTTTTGGGGAAATACTTTTTGGAAAGCTTTTGAGATAGGAGAGAGTGAGTTGTCTCAATTGGTTCAAGGTTCCCCACCGGCTCAGTATCGAATGTTTTGAGGAGCTATTCCATTTTTCCCTGAGCATCTGGGGGGATAGAGCCAAAAAAAAGAAGTTTGAGAAAAGGGGTTTAGGCCGGGATTAGGTCAACCATTGTTGGGTTGAAGTTGGGATTATGCCTAGGTGGTCCAAGTGACCAGTCTATTAAGACCACATAGAGATAATTTCACCCCCAAAAAGGGGCGGAAAGAGGCCAATGGGATTACGATTCGGGGGGGTAGCAAGCCTTCCCAAGGGTTTCTATCAACCTAACCCGTGAAATTTGAAGCTCGTAGTTAGCTTATCCTCCCGATCTAGTGTTGTATCTCTGCTCGGATCAAGCCCCAGGTGCTTTATTTTGATCAGCCAGGCCATATGGGAGGACATGCCCTACCGGGGCCAAGTGATGCACCATACACTTTTACCTAGGCCCCGAGAATATACAACCTCTAGACCAGATAACACCCACAAGGCTAGAGACCATAGGGTGGGTGTTTGCTATGAGAAAATTTTCCCAAAGGGGCCCTGTAGTAAAGTACATTATTAATATCTTTAAACCTACACATGTATTATTCACTCAAGAGCCTTGATTCATTTGTGTCATAGGCATTTCAAGAAGATGGGAAATTTCCCCCCAAGGGCCCCCCCCAATGTTTTGTGAGCACCCCTGAAGTGTAGATCCAACTATATGTGAGCCCCCCCCAATGACCATAAGTGAACATGAGTTGGATATGATCGAGCTTGATGTGGTGAGGGAAATTTTTTATGTATTTTGAATGGCATGACAAAAATTTTCCCCCCGAGAGAGGAGTTTGCTATAGACCTACTCCCCATTTCCCCGGGCAAAGCCCCCTTTCCCTACCCCCCCCGAGTTAAAAAATTACAGCAACTTCAAGACCTTTTTAAGAAGGGGTTCATTAGACCCGTTCCGGGGCACCAATATTGTTCGAAGAAAGATGGGAGTAGGGTTGTGAATTGATTACCGGGTGAATAAGCTAACCATCAAGAACCGATATCCCTTTTCCAAGGATAGATGATCTATTTGATCAATTACAGGTGCCAAGGTATTCTCCAAGATCGACCTTAGATCGGGGTACCACCAGTCGGGGTCAAGGATAGTGATGTCAAAAAATAGCCTTGATCAAGGTATGGACATTATGAGTTCTTTGGGGATGTATTTAGGTTGACCAATGCTGGGTTTCATTTAGGGATTTGATGAACCAAGTATTCCGGATGTCTTAGACAAGTTTGTGATTATGTTCATTGATGACATTTTGGGCTACTCCAAGAGTGCAGAGGAACATGCGGTTCACTGAATTTAGTATTTGCCGAGAGAAATAACTCTATGCCAAATTCAACAAATGCAAGTTTTGTTATCAGTGGCATTCCTAGGCCACATTGTTTCATACAAGGGTATGAGGTTGACCTGTAAGGTGAAACCTAGAATGAAAACCCCAAGAGTATAGTAGACATAGAATTTTTCCGGGATTGATCGGATACTACGGGAGGTTTATTGAGAATTTCTCCCACATTGCTCCCCGATGACCCAACTCTCACGAAGGGTGAAATTTGAGTGGTCGGATGTTGTGAAAAGAGCTTCAAGGAGCTAAAGCAAAAGTTGGATAGCCCAGTTTTACTATTTGGCAAGAATTTGGGATGGTTGTGTATAGTGATGCCTCCAACGGATTGGGTTTGTAAAAATGGGAAAGTCATTGCTTATGCATCCCGTTAGTTGAAAGATTATGGGAAAACACCCACCCATGATTTGGAGTTGGGGATTTTTTTTTAAAATTTGGGGACACACCTATGGTAAGAAGAGGAGATCTTTTGTGACCATAAGAGCCCCAAGTACTTCTTCACCCAAAAGAAGCTCAACATGAGAATAGGCGTTGGTTGGAATTGATGAAGGACTATGATTGTTGCCCCCTATCATCTAGGAAATAGGAAAGGCCAATATGGTAGCTTTTGCACTTTGCAAAAAACTTAGTCAGACTCTTGCATCACTAACCACCAATGAGCATCTCAAGGGGGCCAGGGAAACTAGACTTGGAGCTATTAGTAGAAGGTGTCACTTTGTCACTAGGCATTGGTGGTACAACCTAGTCGTGGATAGGATCACTACCAAGTTACTAATCAGAGTTCGTGATAGAAGAATCCCGAAAGGGAAACCCCAAAAGGACCCAGTTTCTTAATTGAAAGCGGATTTCAAGTTAAAAGGGGAGGTTGTGTGCCTAGTGATGATGATTTCGAGATACAGTTGAGAGGGGCCCCAACCTCCATACTCCATTCACCTAGGAAAAGACTAAAATGTACAAGGACCTCAAAGGCCTGTAGTGGAAAGGAATGAAGAATGATGTTACAATGTGTTTAGATGCCTCACATCCCAAGAAGTCAAGGCTAAGAGACAAAGGCCCATAGGTTATTATAGTCCCTACCTTTTCCCGGAGTGGAAAGGGAGAATATTACTATGGACCTTTGCCCCACCCCCCTTTAGAAGGGTATGGATGCCATTTGGGAGTTATGGACCGTTTGACCAAGGCAGCCACTTTATCCTAATCGGGGTCATATTTTCAAAACAAGTTGGCTGTTGTATGTTGATAACATCATCAAAATTGATGGTGTACCGTTTAAAATCGCCTCGATCGAGATCCCAAGTTCACTTCTAAGTTATGAAAAAATGAAAAAAGCTATAGGCACACAATGGGTTTCAATAGCCTTTCACCCTGAATGATGGTCCCAAAAGGGCTATCTTAGAGCATGTTCCTTTTGATATGAGTTATAGTTGGGAAGAGCACATTTCCTTATTGAGTTCTCCTACAACAACACTTATCGGCCACCATGGGAAAGTCCCCATTTGAGGCATAGTATGGCAAGAAATGCGACTCCACTTACTAGGATGAGGTTGGTGAATGGTATATTTTGGATCCATTGAATTGCTACTAGTGAGAAGGTGAATGTGAGAGAAAGGATCAAGATAGCTCACCAGGAAGAGTTATGCGATGTTAGAAGGAAACATTTTGGGGTGTGGTGTTTGAAACAAGGGGTTTTTTGGATCTCCCATTTAAAGGGGGGATGTGGTTCAAGAAGGAATGCTTAGTCAAGGTTTATGGGACCATATGATGTTGAAAGTATCAAACGTAGCAGGATAGCTTTACCACCGAGTTGGGGGGACATGATGTCTTCCATGTCTCTATGTTGAGGAAGTAATTCCACTCCCTCACGCCCTTTACTTACATACCCGTGAGTTGGGTAAGGATTTTGCATATATGAAGTATCAGAGAAGATTTTGCCCGGGAAAGAGCATGTTCTCTAATCACCCTTCCTTTGTCACGATGAAATGGATGAACCACCCAATAGGAAGCAATTGGGAGGGGAAGATAAAATTTTTAACGTTCCCCGGATTGTTTGATTTGCGTATATTTAATTTTAAAAAAAAATTCTTGTAAGGTGGGGGAATGTTACCCCCGTGCCGACTCTTTAATGAACTATTATGATAGGTCTGGACAAAGAAGACGAAGGGTTTTCTCAGGCCCATTGTTGAAGGGGGAGATGACCCCAAGTGTTCGGGGATCACATGCCGCCTAACTGGAGGATTTTTACATTCTAATCCCAAACTAAGTAACGATTAAATATGAATCTGGGATCCCGGGTTTCGAAAAACCCTAAGCCGGGTTTAGGGAAACCAATGCAAGACTAGCTATTAGATGAAAACATTCAAGACTTTTGCCCTTTGGGCCCTAGAAAATAAAACGGATCCACGGGGTTGAATCGGGGGGGTGTTTTAGTGAGCCTAAAGTGCTATCAAGGTGTCGTGACCGTGGGTCCCACCACTTGTATCATAAATAGTCTCGGGTGATCCCAAATCATCTCCTACATTTTTCCGTGCGGAATGCATTTTGGAACAATGGTCGGGTTTTGGCCCCAAAATCATAATAACTCGACGGTCCATTAGGGGCCAACCAAATAGACCCCAAGATAAAAAAAAAAACTTAAGTAAGAAATGAGAATTCATTCCTCATTTCTCTTGTTCCCAAAATAAGGGAGGAGAGAAAAAGGGAAAAAAGGGAAAAAGAAGGAGGGAAGAAGGAAGAAGGATTACCGGGGCCGCACCGCTTGTTTCAATCTTTTAGAGGTAAATACACCCTTCCACCACTCTCTCTCTTTATTTTGACCTAGAAAAGCTAGGTTTGATGGAATCTTGTGTAAAATCGTGGGAGGTCGTGGAATCGATTCTACCCCTTGGTGTTGTTTAGTTTAAAACCCAAGCTCGGGAGCCGCAACAAGTATTGCCAAATGACCAACTAGCTTTTAATCATTCGATCGAATTATCTCCCAAACGCCTAAGTGGAATTAGAATTTTATTGGCTTAGAATGATGCAAGGACCTTTCCCTACAAACTCAACAGAAAAAATTTCAAAGGGGCCCGGGAAACCCCGAAGGTTAACACCCATAAACGAAAAAAGCCACCGAAACACTAGACCCTCCGGTGGCATATTTTTGAACCTTAGAGCCTTAGGAGTCTGCCCCCACCAAAAAAATGACTAATATTTTTATGGAAATTCCCTTTTTTTGGTGTTTCGGGGACATTATTGTCCGGGATTTTTTTCCTTTGGGGGGGACCCAAGTGGGGCCCCCTATGTTCTATATATATTGATGTTCATCCTTTGTGTTAGGGGTTTGGGACACGAACCTAAGTAATTAAGTTGATCGACTAGTGGCCATACTTGAATCCCAACACACCCCATAAACCGGAGGATGGGTTGTGTTTATTTTTGAATGTTTATTATTATTAAATTTTTTCATACTTAGAATTACATGTTTAATTGTAATTGCTCAAATACAATGATGATATGTCATATGTTACATTTGTCATTTTACAATTTTGATATGAATTGTCATGGAATTGTATGATGGGACCCATGTGGCCAAGGTGGTACCGATTTTTTTCGGGGTTTTTGGGTTGTGTGTGAGATGGAATCCAGGGGGCCCAAGGTGGTGTCGGGTGATTGCCATATGTATGTTGCTTTCTGCATTGATTATGTGCATTAGAGTTAGTTGTAGTCACAAAGTTACACTTTGTCCAAGGTCTTGCTAGTATCATGTACCCGGACTGCATTTGAAAATTGATATGTTATGGTAGATGATTGGCATCAGTGTTCTATAGTCCATACTCAACTATGATATGCAGCTGATTAGGTAATGGTCTCAGTTTCATTTTGTATGTGTTATCGGTACGTAATTTATATTAACTGTTATTTTGAAAGCATGTAATATAGATGTGGTTAGATATCACTCCTATGCTATGAACCCTTACTAACAAGGGTTGAGGTGTTGGATAACCCATTATGGTATGTTTGATGTTTTTTGGGAAATGCCACACCTGGTAGGATGTGATTTTCCGAGGGCGTCGGCATAGCCGATGTTTACGGTCCCATGCCAGGAGGAGTTATCGGGGTTTTTTTGGGACCCAGGGGCGCTTACGGGGGCCGGGAAAGGTAGGGTTTGAATCCTTGATAGTCGATGGTGGTTCCAGATGAAGGATAAACCTAATGCACCTAGTAGCATTTTACCAAACTTAGTTGTATTGGGTGAATAATAAATAAACAAACGCATCATGAGCATCATGGACTATGTGTTTAATTTTACTATCATGCATCATGAAATTACTTTATTGTCTTGCTTGGTGGGTTTTACCCCCCTCTAGAGTTGGGAAAACTCACCCATGTATACACACTTTTAGATGATGATGGAAAATGGTTGTGCTTGTGGCTAGTGACTATTTTTCCTCTAGACTTGAGTATGGAGGAGGGGGTGGATGCCGCGAAGGGCATGGCAGCTTGGTTGTGACTTTTTGCATCAAGGCCGAGGTTTTTGGGATATTTTGATTATGTTGATAGTGCTGAATATTATGTTTGAAACTTGATATATGTAAGTCTTGAAGGATTTAAAATAGAATAACTTGGTTATTGATATTATGTTTATCATTAGATAATTTTCCTTTATTTCTAATGATTCTACCATTATACCGATTCCGCTTTTGGTTGGTTTGTGATGTGAGATTGTGAAATATTAAGGAACGCTATCAAAGATCCCCATAGGTTTGTAAGGGTTGTCTTACTCACACCATTGATATTCCTAATGATAAGTTGGTCCTGAAGTGGGTGAATTTTCCTCTCTGAATTAGGCTTTTAAAATTTTTTGGGGGAAGAATCCACAAATTGAAAATAAAAGAAAAAAGGTTGGAGGTTTGGGTTGGATTTTTGACAAGTTTTCCCATAAATTTCTCTCCTTTAATTTTTCTCAAAGATGAAATTCAGAGAATTGGTATGGAAAAATTAATTAAAGGGTTTATATTTATAGGGTAAAAGGACAAAAAGGGCTTATACAAAAATTGGGGGAATTTTCCTTTATGGATTTTTGAAGCCTCTT
>JAJSZK010000037.1:0-31472 GCA_022985045.1 Macadamia tetraphylla | reverse complement strand
TAAAGTGCTCATCTTCAAGTGTTCGGCTAATGTTGATGAAGTTTCCGCCATTTAGAACCTACAAACCATGTATAAGAAATTGTCCATGAGGGTGAACCCCGAAGAAGGCTCTGATACCTAAGTTAGTATTCGAAAAAATGGAAGGTGAGTAGGTGGAGCCTAAAGTGTTTTGAGTGTTATGACCCCTGACGATCGTGAGCCACTAAACAATAGAAGGCTTATATATAAACTCAAATTTAAATACATAAAATTGCATGAGCCATTGGTAAGAGACATACCTGTTGGGATTTTCATGAGACAAATGTGGAGGGTTGAAAGGCCGTTGGGCTAATTTTAAAGTGCAATTTTTGAGTGTTTAAAAATATTGATGAAGTTCTCACCTTAGAACTTGAAAACCAAAAATTTAAAAAATAGACCAGAGGGTGCCCCCGGGGAAAATGGCTTCAATTCCCCAAATTTTTCCCCGACAAAAAAAAAAGGGGGAGTAGGCAAAGCTAATAGTGTTCGATTTTAAGACCCCCAACTATGAGCCACAAAACAATAGAAGCCAATATATAAACTCAAATTTAGATGTATTGAAATTTTATGAGCAAGTGGTAGGAGACATACCCATTGGGATTTTTTTGGATAGATGTATAGGGCAAAGCATCATTCCTAATTTTTAAAGTGCAAGACTTTAGTTTTGGCTAATGTTGATGAAGTCCCCCCGCTCTATTAGAACCCCGCAAACCACAGATAAGAAAGGGGCCCGGGGTTTGGGGCCCCCCGGGAAAGGGGGCTTATGCTTAAGTCAAAATTCGAAAAAAAAAGAAGGCTCAACAAGAAAGCTGAGTGTTCTAGTGTAATGATCTTTAACGACTTTGAGCCGAAAAAAAAAACCCCCATACATAAACTTAAAATTTAAATACTTTAAAAATTTTATGAGCAATCAAAAAAGACATACCGATTGGGTTTTCAAAAAAGATGTGGAGGACCCCGGGTTTTGGGGTAATTTCAAAAGTGCTCATTTTTTTAGTGTTGGGGTAATGTTAATGAAGTTTCCCACCAAGAAGAACTAAAAAACCCTAGATAAGAAACTAGCCCGGGGGCCCCCGAAGAAGGCTCCATGCCTAATGACTATGAGCCACAAAACAATTAAAGGGTATATAAACTTAAATTTAAATGCATTGAAATTTTATGAGAATAGGAAGGAGACATTCTTGGAATTTTAAAGAGATAGATGTGGGGGGGAAAAACATTATTCACCAAATTTTTTTAAAACCCAAATCTTTAATTTTTTTGGGTAATGTTGATGAAGTTTCCTAAGTTAGAACATGCAAACCACGATAAGAAAGGGCCCCGGGGGTTTGCCCCCGGGGAAAGGGGGTCCGATGTTTTAAATCAAGATTTCGAAAAAAAAAGAGGGTCAATGGAAAAAAAACCCAATGTTCGAGTGTAATGATCTCCCCCACTATGAGCCACAAAATAAGAGAAGGCGAACATAAACTTAAAATTTAAATGCGCCAAAATTTTATGAGTAATTGGTAAAGGGGCATACCTAATGGTATTTTCAAAACAAACAGAAAGTGGAGGCTGAAAGCATCATTTGCCTAATTTCCAATGTTCTCGCCTTCAGTGTTCCTAATGTTGATGAAGTTTCCCCTTAGTTAGAACCCCAGAAACCACGATAAGAAACCCGGCCAGAGGGTGACCCTTTAAGAAGTCTGGTGCCCCAAGTCAAGATTCCATAAAAATAGGAAGTGAGTAGACAAAATGAGTGTTCAAGGTCAACCCTAAAAAAACACTTTAAGTCTTCTTTTTATAGGGGTTTGGTGGCCTCCTTATTGGTTGACTGCTTGCTATCTTTGCCGATGTGAACTCGTGAGCTTTTAATTGAGCGATCACCATTTGAGCTTTTTGGGTAGATCTCATACATGACAAGTACTCAAAATTTTTTTATAAGTCAAGATTCGAAAAAAATTTAAGGGGTGAGTAGGCGGGGTCGAGTGTTCCCGAGGAATTCACCACATGAGCCACAAAACAATAGAACCCATATATAAACTCAAATTTAAATGTATTAAAATTTTATTAGCAATTGGTAGGGGACATACTCTGGGGATTTTCAATGAGACAGATGTAGAGGGTCAAAGCATCATTCGGGTAATTTTAAAGTGCAAGACTTTAAGTTTTTTAATGTTGATGAAGTTTCCGGGCCCATTAGGGAACCCCAACCCAAAAAGAAATTGGCCGTGGGTGACTGGGGAAAGGGGGTTCCATGCTTAAGTCAAGATTCGATAAATTAGAAGGGGCCAAAGCTGTGAGTGTTCTCGAGTGTAATGATCTCAACGACTATGAGCCACAAAAAAAAGAAAATAGATAAACTTAAAATTTAAATGCATTGAAATTTTATGAGCAATTGAAGGGACATACCTATTGGTGTTTTAAACCAAAACAGATGTGGAGGGTCGAGAGCATCATTTGACTAATTTCCAATGTTCTCATCTTCAAGTGTTGGGTTAATGTTGATGAATTTTCCCCACTTAGTTAAAACCCTCAAAACCCACAAATAAGAAATGGCTTGGAGGGTGACCCAGAAGAAGTCTCCATGCTAAGTCAAGATTCAGAAAAAAATTTAAAAAAATGGGGTAGAGAGTAGTTCGAGTGTTCTAAATGTCTTACCCAAAAAATCACTTTAAGTCTTTTTATATAGTGGTTGGTGGTCACTTATTTTTTGGGTTTTTGTTGTATTTGCCGATGTGAACTCGTGAGTTTTTGATTGAGAATCACCATTTGAGCTGGGTTGGTAGATCTCATTTTGACAACTATAAAAAAACTTGAAAGGCGGAAATTACATGAAAAGTACTCACAATTACTTAAAAACCCCTGCAAGATTAAAGTTGGGAGAGTAAATTTAGTTAATTAGTATTGGGTTTTATGCATGCCATGAGTTCTTACCTAATTTTGTTTAAGAAATCATATAAGAATGCCCCAATTCCCCTTTTATTTTTTTCCCCCTACTTGGCTGGTTGGGGTTGAGGTGGCTCATCCACATTTTATAAAGCCCAGTCCAATTAAATCGATGGGAGGGGAAATTTTTTAGAATTATAAGGTTTAAGTAGACAAATTGGGAAGAAATTTGAAAGTTTGTTAAGGCAAAATTTTTAACTCGGGAAATTGGGATTTTGAGGGCTTTAAATGACCCTGGGGGCAAGGAGATACCTAGAAGTGACATTTAGAAATTTTTCAGTTTTATTTTGAGTGTTAAAGTTTCGAAATTTCCCCTAATAAACCCAAACCATAGAAAAAAAAAATAGCCGAGGGTGACCCGGAAAAAGGCCCAATCCCCAAGTCGATTCGATAAAAATGTGGGAAAAAGGGAGCTCAGTTTTCCGAGTGTCGACAAAAATAAGTTTCAATCTTCTTTATATCAGGGATTTTTTTCCCTTTGGGGTGGCTGGTTGTTATCCTGCCGAATGGACTCGGAGCTTTTAATGAAACACCATTCAAAATAGGTGGTAGATCTTAGATATGAAAAATACAATCAATAACTTAAAAAGCAACAAATTTTTGAAAAGTACCCAAAAACTTAAAATTCATGCAAATTATAAAAAAAATCCCAATAACAAGAAGGTCTAACAATAATACTTATAAGAACATTGCAAGATTTGTGCCCAAACCCCGACCCCAACCAATTTAAAATTGTCCAAAACTAATTTTCCTTTCCATATGTATATATGTCCTAACCACTTATTAATAGTAATTTAGGTCTCCTTTTCTCTTATGGAACCCTTTTTGGGGGTTTGGTCTTTTCTAAACTTAGGATTACATAGGTCTCCAGGGAATATGACCATCCCCCCCAAAGGTTCAGGTCTTGTCTCAGGGTGGCCCCCCACTTACTTTCTCATGCAATCTTCCCCTTAATTTATCCCCCTCCCTTGCCATATATCGCATAAAATCACCATATTCCTCCCCCCAGAGAGGTCCCACGTAACATCCTTACCCCGGGTGCGAGTGGAATTTATGAGGATATGAAAAGCCAAGGATAAAAACGAATGTAAGAATCAAATTAAAAAAACTTTATTGTGCATTCAAATTATGGAAAATTAATAAACATTCTCTGTGATGCCCTTTTGTATTAGGTGACTCGGGTTAAAAAAATTTAGGGCTCCATTTGTTTTTTTTTAAATTTTTTATAGATTGTGTTATCATTAAGAAAATTATTTTTAGGAAAGTTCAACCATATAATGAGTTTGGATCGCCACTTTAACCAATAGTAAAATTTTGCTAAAACTTTAATTTTTGTGAATTTTGGGGTTAAATAATCTCATATTGACCAATCTGAAGTATATAACCCCGCACAAAAAATAAAATATAAATAAAGGGAACGAAAATTTAAATTTTTAAAAAGTTTTAAATTATATTAGCAATCCGTAAGAGACATATCTTGGGTTTTTTTGGCAAAAGATGTGGAGAAAGGCATTATTCGCTAATTTTAAAGTGCTCATCTTCAAGTGTTGCAATGTTGATGAAGTTTCCGCTCATTTAGAACCTACAAACCACGAAAAAAAATTGGCCATGGGGGTAACCCCCGGAAGGCTCCCCAAGTTAGTAAAAAAAGGAAGG
This sequence comes from Macadamia tetraphylla, assembly GCA_022985045.1. Taxonomy (NCBI): domain Eukaryota; kingdom Viridiplantae; phylum Streptophyta; class Magnoliopsida; order Proteales; family Proteaceae; genus Macadamia; species Macadamia tetraphylla. The sequence goes on along the minus strand of JAJSZK010000037.1, from coordinate 26,870 downwards.
TGAGTAGGTGGAGCTAAAAAGAACTTGCAAACCATAAATTAAAAAGCCCCGAGGGTGCCCGGGGGAATATAGGATGGTTTTAAAATTTTTTCGACAAAAATAGAAGTGTGAGTAGGAAAGCTCATAGTTTCGAGTGTTATGATCCATACGACTATGAGCCACAAAATAATAGAACCCAAAAAAAATAAACTCAAAATTAGATATATTGAAATTTTATGAGCAATTGGTAGGAGAAAACCTATTGGGTTTTAGTCAAAAAGATGTAGGGGTGAAAGCATCATTCCCTTTTTAAAGTGCAAGTTTTTTAGTTTTTAATGTTGATGAAGTCTCGCTCTATTAGAACCCAAACCACGGAAAGAAAGGTGGGTGCCGAAGGAGGCTTCATGTTAAAGTCGTTTCGATAAAATAAAGGGGGTCCAAAAGCCGAGTTTTTGGTGTAATGATCTTTGACTTTGACCCGAAAAAAAATAAGGCAAAAATAAACTTAAAATTTAAATATTTTAAAAATTGTATGAGCAATAAAAGAGACATACCTTGGGGGTTTTCAAAAAAAGTGGAGGACCCCCCTTTGAAAACAATTTCAAAAGTGCTCATCTTTGAGTCCCCTAATGTTAATGAAGTTTCCACAAGAAGAACTAAACCATAGATAAAATTTTCCAGCCGGTCCCCCCAGAAGGGCCCATGCCTAAGAAAATTTAAAAAAATTGAAGGGTGAGTAGGAAAAGCCGAGTTTCCCATTTAATAACCCCCACTATGAGCCACAAAACAATAGGCCAATATATAAACTCAAATTTAAATTTATTAAAATTTTTTTAAAAATTGGGGGGAAACATACATGTTGAGATTTTCAATGAAAAATGTGGGGGTAAAGCATCTTTCGGCAAATTTTTTAAAGTGCAAGACTTTTTTTTGGGGCCAATTTTAAAATTTCTTTATTAAACCCGAAACCAAGAAAAAACGCTGGGGGGTCCCCCAGAAGGAGGCCCCTTTAAGTCAAGTTTCGATAAAATAGAATCCCGGAAAAGCTCGAGTTTTTAGTGTAATGACCCCCAACTAGAGCCATAAAATAATAAAACCCCATACATAAACTAAAAAGTTAAATGTTTAAAATTTTATGAGTAATTGGAAGGGGGACATACCTATTGGTATTTTAAACCAAAGATGTGGGGGCTGAAAGCATCATTTGACTAATTTCAATGTTCTCCTTAAAAGTGTTGCTAATGTTGATGAATTTCCCCCGCTTAGTTAGAACCAAACCAGATAAAAACCCGTTTGAGGGTGCCTCGAAGAAATCTCCATGCCTAAGTTAATATTCGAAAAATAAAGGTGAGTAGAAAGTTCGAGTGTTCTAAGTGTTTTACCCAAAAAATCAATTTAAGTCTTTTTATATAGGGTTGGTGGCTCTCCTTTTTTTGTTTGCTATCTTTGCCGTGTGAACTCGTGAGCTTTTGATTGGCGATCACCATTTGAGTTGTGTTGGAAATCTCATTTTGACAAGTACTCATAATTTTTACAAGTTAGTTTCGAAAAAAATTAAGGGGGTGGTGGAGCCGGGTGTTCGTAGTGTTATGATCCCCCGACTATGAGCCACGACAAAATATAACCCGATATATAAACTCAAATTTAAATGGATTAAATTTTTAAGTTGGTAGGGAGAAAAAATGTGAGATTTTCTGGAGATGTGGGGGCTCAAAGCATTTTTGGGGCTAATTTTAAAGGCAAGACTTTAATTTTTTTAAATGTTGATGAATTTCCCTTTATTAAACCCAAACCAGAAAAAACCCGTGGGTGACCCCGAAGGGGGCCCCCAATTTTTTAAGATTCGATAAAATAAAAGGGGAAAAAATAAAGCCGAGTGTTCAGTGTAATGATCCCCCATTAGGAGCCACAAAATAATAGAAGCCGATACATAAACTTAAAATTTAAAGTAAAATTTTATGATAAATTGGAAGGGGGACAAACTTATTGGTATTTTCAAAAAGATGTGGGGGGAAAAGCATCATTTGACAAATTTTCCCAATGTTCTCGTTTTAAAAGTGTTTAATGTTGATAATTTTCCGTTAGTTAAACCCAAACCAAATAAGACCTGGGGTGACCCGGAAGAAGTCCCCGATGCCTAAGTCGATTCTAATAAAAATAAAGGGGGTGAGTAAAAATTCGAGTGTTCTAAGTGTCTTACCTTAAAATCAGTTTAAGTTTTTTATATAGTGGTTGGTCCCCGATTGGTTATTTACTATTTTTGCCAATGTGAACTCGTGAGCTTTGATTGGCGATCACCATTTGAGTGTTCGATCTCATTTTGACAAGTACTCATTTTTTACAAGTTAGTAGACAAAAATTGAAGGGTGAGTAGGAGAGCGAGTTTCCCAGTTTAAAATGACCCCACCTATAGACAAAACAATAGAACTTTATATAAACTCAAATTTAAATGCATTGAAATTTTATTAGTAATTGGTGGAGACATCCCTTGGGGAGATTTTAATGAGCAGATGTAGATGGCAAGCATCCCCCCTAATTTTAATGTGCAAGACTTTAAGTTTTTGGCTAATGTTGATGATGTTTCCGCCTATTAGAACCCAAACCAGGATAAAAAACCCCGCGGTGGGTGCCCCGGAAGGAGGCTTGGCTTAAGTCAATTCGAAAAAAAAGAAGGGTCAATCGGCAAAGCTCGAGTGTTCGGTGTAATAACTCGATTACTATGACCGAAAAACATTATAAGGATACATAAACTTAAAATTTAAATACTTTGAAATTGTATGAGCAACCCAGAGACATCTTTGGGTCTTCACCAAAAGATATGGGGGAAATGACCGTGTTGTTTGGCTAATTTCCAAAGGACTCATCTTTGAGTGTTCGCTAAGTGAAAGAAGTTTCCCCCGAAGAACCCAAAACCATAGATAAAAAAACTACCCCGGGGTGACCCCAGAAGAAGGCCCGATGCCTGATTCTAACAAAAATTAAAGGGTGAGAAAGGCGAGCTAAGAGTGTTTCCGAGTGTTATGATCCCACTTTAAATGGGCCACAAAATACTAGAAGTTATATAAACTCAAATTTAAATGCATTGAAATTTTATGAGCAATTGGTAGGAGACATCCCTTTTAATTTTAACGAGATAGATGTGGAGGGTTGAAAGCATCATTTGGCTAATTTTAAAGTGCAAGTATTTATGTTTTTTAATGTTGAGGGCGTTTCCTCGGTTAGATCCCGAAAACCCCAAGAAAAAATCCCTGGGGGACCCCGGAAGGAGGCTCGATGCGCTTATGTCGTTTCGATAAAAGGGAAAGGGGTCATTCGGCAAAGCTCAAAGTGCTCTGAGTGTAACGATCTCGGGACTATGAGCCACAAAATAATAGAAGGCGAAGATAAACTTAAAATTTAAATGCATTGAAATTTTATGAGCAATGAAAGGGACATACCTATTGGTTTTCTAAAAAACAGATGTGGATAAACATCATTTGACTAATTTCCAATGTTCTCATCTTTGAGTGTTCGAAAGTTGATGAAGTTTCCCGCTTAGTTAGAACCCTAAACCCATGAAAGAAACGGCTTGAGGGTGACCCCGGAAGAAATCTCCGATGCCTAAGTCGTTTCGATAAAAATAGAATGGTGAGTAGACGAGTTAGTGTTCTAAGTGTCTTACCCAAAAATCACTTTAAGTCTTCTTTATATAGTGGTTGGTGGCTCCCTTATTGGTTTTTTTGTTTACTATCTTTGCCGATGTGAACTTTTGAGCTTTTGATTGAGCGATCACCATTTGAGCTGGTTGGCATCTCATACATGACAAGTACTCATAATTTTTTACAAGTCGTATTCCATAAAAATTGAAGGGTGAGAAAGGGAGCTCAGAGTGCCTGAGTGTTATAATCCCGACGACTATGAGCCACAAAATAATAGAAGCCGATATATAAACTCAAATTTAAATGTATTAAAATTTTATTAGCAATTGGTAGGAGACATACTGTTGAGATTTTCAATGAGACAGATGTAGAGGGTGAAAGCATCATTTAATTTTTAAAGTGCAAGATTTTAATTTTTTGGCTAATGTTGATGAATTTCCCGCCTTTTATAACCTACAAACCACGGATAAGCGGCTAGGTGGGTGACCCGAGAAGGAGGCTCGGTGCTTAGGTTAGTATTCGATAAAATAAAAGGGGTTATGGCAAAGCTCGAGTGTTCGAGTGTAACGATCTCTGCAATATGAGCCATAAAATAATAGAAGCCATACATAAACTTAAAAGTTAAATGTTTAAAATTTTATGAGTAATTGGTAAGGACAAACCTATTGGTATTTTCATCCAAAGATGTGGAGGGCTGAAAGCATCATTTGACTAATTTCCAATGTTCTCGCTTCGGTGTTTGGCTAATGTTGATGAAGTTTCCGCTTAGTTAGAACTCTAAACCACGATAAGAAACTCCCTCTGAGGGTGACCCGTGAAGAAATCTCCATGCCTAAGTCAGATTCGATATAAAAATAAGGGTGAGTAGAGAGTTCTAAGTGTTCTAAGTGTCTTACCCTAAAATCAATTTAAGTCTTCTTTATATAGTGGTTGGTGGCTCTCCTTATTGGTTGATTGTTTGCTATCTTTGCCGATGTGAACTCGTGAGCTTTTGATTGAGCGATCACCATTTGAGGTTGGTAGATCTCATATATGACAAGTCAAAGTTATAACTTGAAAGGACAGTAATTATATGAAAAGTACACACAATTACTTAGAAGTAGTGCAAATTATATGACAAGTTATCTAAGTAACTTAGGAAGGTCTAGCGATAATACTTATAAGAAGGTTGCAGGATTTCTATTAGTTTACATCTTGATATAAAATAGTTGAGTCAGGGACAGTTTAGAACAAACATGTTCTTCAAATTACCTTTCGGATGGACAAATATAACAAATAAGTAAGAGAGTGGTAAGTATAGACAGAATATTATAACATAGGAATTGGGCTCCTAGCATAATAGAACAAATATTCTTACCCTTAGACGAGCGAAGTACATATCATACACTTAAAGTCTACCAATGATGTTGTAATACCTTAAACTGGAAGCACCTGACCCTAGTGTTATAGCCTAGTTGGCATAAGATGGTAGGCAACTCGCCATGGATCCCACGTAGGTGGGGAGAGAGGAATTTGGAAAATTCATGGGTTAAGGAAGGAGCATAAAATAGCCAAAATGAGTGGAACCACCTTTAATGGGTGGATTCAAGAACCCAAAGGTTAGGACAGCTAGTGGTACAAGAATGCATAAACTAGCAAGATACCCTACCGCCAACTAACTAGTAGGTTGATCCAGTAATGTAGGAAAAATTAAAATTTTTATTGGGACCCCATGCCAACACCCAGCATCGTGACTTACCCAACATGTAGAGGTCATCATTGACCAAATCCAAATTAATAAGTCAATATTTGGTGGGGCTTATTAAAGGTAATTAAATTTTATATAATTTATGTTTTAAAAGTAGTTTTAGAATTAAATTTTAGATCTAATTTTGTAGTTGGTTTTGTTCAGCCAAATGAGTTTAAGGACCCTTGGGGCTAAACCTTCAAAGACCAAAACCGCTCGTTATTCCATTCTTGCTGTATACTATAGTGGAACAAAGAAGAAGAAGAAGAAAAGGAGGGGGTGATGGATCGATTGTTGCACATAGACGCAACTGCTGCCCCTATTGCTACTCGCACCTTTATCTCCTTCGCTGGTTGTTGGACCGTGAAGGGCTACCCATATTATGTCTGTTCTCCAAAACGGGCCCTAACGCCTTAGAGTTGAACCTTATAAGCTCAAACTGCCTCAATTGTTCCATTATTCTGCTGTATACTTGGTGGAACAAAGAAGAAGATGAAGAAGAAGGAGAAGGAGAGGGGCTGTTAAACGTGGATTGTAGTTGCTGCCGCTTATTGCAATTGGTGCTGCTGGTTGTTAGACCGTAGCTGCTGCCCTATTGCTACTGCCGCACCTTTATCTGCTGCTGCTGGTTGTTGTCGGCAAGCAAAGGCTAAATGTGAAGCTTTGCTGCTGCATAAGGTTGCTACTGATACAAGCTATAAGGCAGGAAATTAATGACAAGAAGGTAGCAAAGCTGCAGTCCAAGTTCAGATGTTGCTAGGACTGAAATTGCTACAAACTAAAGCTGATTCAAGCTTGAAGATTGCTACTACCTGGCTGTACATAGAGTTGATGCTACTCACAGCTAGGTTGGGCTGTTAGAACCTTCTTTTGCTGTACTCATACTCAATAAGATAAAATTCTGCAACCCTATATGCTGTACAGCAGTTTCATTAAGTAAGAATAAAACCGTTAGGGTTTCAAGCATGTAGCCACCCAAAATTTGCAAATAAAAGAATTAGGTTACATAAAGTAGAAAGAAGCATACTAGTTAGGGAATTCAGTAAATTTGGAACTAAAATTTAAAAGGAGTTTAGGGTTTTAATTTAGCATTTACCCATCTCTGAGAACTCCAATTGGGTGGAATATTAGCATGCATGGTATAAATTAGTAATTAAAGTTGGTAGTAGTAAATTTAGTTAATTAGTATTTGGTTTTATGCATGCCATGAGTTCCTACCTAATTTTGTTTAAGAAATCATATAAGAATGCTCCAATTGACATCGCCATTTTTTCGCCTCCCTACTTGAGCTGGATTAGAGTTGGAGTGTGGCTCATCCATACTTTTTCTTATAGTCCAGGTCCAATTAAATCAGTATGGGAGGTGGGAAATTTCCGATTGCAGAATTATAAGGTTTAAGTAGACAAATTGGGAAGAAATTTGAAAGTTTGTTAAGGCAGAATTTTAACTCAGGAAATTGGTGATTTTGAGGGCTTTAAAATGACCCTAGGGACAAGGAGATACCTAGAAGTGACATTTAGCAAATTTTTGCAGTTCTTATCTATGAGTGTTCGGCTAATGTTTCTGGAATTTCCCACCAATAGAACCGCAAAACCATAGATAAAAATCACCGAGGGTGACCGTGGAAGAAGGTGCCTAAGTCATTATTCGATAAAATGGAAGGGATGGAGGCAGCTCGAGTGTTCGAGTGTCGTACCACAAAATAAGTTTAAATCTTCTTTATATCGTGGATCGGTCTCTTCCCATTGGATGGTTGGTTGTTATCCTTGCACGCGGGACTCGTGAGCTTTTGATCGAGCTAACACCATTCTAGCCGAGGTGGAGATCCCATATATGATAAGTGCATTCAATAACTTAAAAGAGCAACAAATTATATGAAAAGTACTCTCAAGAATTTGAAATTCATGCAAATTATATGAAAAGAAATCCCAATAACTTAAGAAGGTCTAACAATAATACTTATAAGAACATTGCAAGATTTGTGTCCAACCCATCCCAACCTAATTTACACATCGTCCGCAGCTAATTTTCCTTCCATATGTATATATGTCCTAACCACTTGTTAATAGTAATTTGGGTCCCTTTCTCTATGGAACCCCTTATTTGAGTTTGGTCTTTTTTCTAAATGAGGATTACATAGGTCTCCACGAATATGACCATACCACCTCAAATGGTTATCACGGTGCTTGTCTCGAGTCGGTGTGACCCCACTTACTTTCTAATGCAATCATTCTCAATTTATCCCTCCTCGCTTGCCATATATCGCACGAAAATCACCATCTCGCTACACCCGAGATGAGGATCCCACGTACATCCTTATCTCGGGTGTAGCAGAGATGAGAATGTTATGAGGATATGCGCAAGGCCGAAGGGATAAGTAACCAATGTATGAATCAATATTAAAAAAAAATACTTTATTGTGCATTCAAATTAGGGAAAAAATTAATAAGCATTCTCCCCGTGATGCCCTTTGTATTAGGTGACGATCGTTCACGAATTATGTGCTCCATTTGTTTCTTTTAAAATTTTTCTATAGATTGTGTTATCATTAAGAAAATTACGTTATTAGGAAAGTTCAACCATATAATGAGTTTCGTATCATCGCTACTTTTGACTTCTAATAGTAAAATTTTGCTCCAAAACTTTAATATTTGTGAATTTTGGTTAAACTAATCTCATATTCACCAATTATGTAAGTATATAATCCCTAGCTACTAAACTCGATAATATAAATGAAGCCGACGTAAATTTAATTTTAAATGTGTTTAAATTATATTAGCAATCGGTAAGACATATCTCTGGGATTTTTTAGCAAGACAGATGTGGAGAGTCAAGGCATTATTCGCAAATTTTAAAGTGCTCATCTTCAAGTGTTCACTAATGTTGATGAAGTTTCCGCTCATTTAGAACCTACAAACCACAGATAAGAATTGGCCAGAGGGTGAACCCCGGAAGGCTCGATGCCAAGTTAGTATTCAAAAAATAGAAGGGTGAGTAGGTGGAGCTCAAAGTGTTTTGAGTGTTATGACCCCGACACCATGAGCCACTAAACAATAGAAGGATATATAAACTCAAATTTAAATACGTTGAAATTGTATGAGCCATTGGTAAGAGACATCCCATTGGGATTTTCAATGAGAGAAATGTGGGGGGCTGAAAGCTCGTCGCTAATTTTAAAGTGCAAGTCTTCGAGTGTTTAAAAAATATTGATGAAGTTCTCACTCAGTTAGAACTTGCAAACCACAAATTGGAAACAGACCCAGAGGGTGACCCCGGGAATATGGCTTCGATGGCTCGGTCAATTTTCTGACAAAAATAGAAGTGTGAGTTGGCAAAGCTCATAGTGTTCTGAGTGTTATGATCCCTGACGACTATGAGCCACAAAAAAATATAAGCCAATATATAAACTCAAAATTAGATGTATTGAAATTTTATGAGCAATTGGTAGGACATACCTATTGGGATTTTAGTCGAGAAGATGTAGAGGGTCAAGCATCATTCGCTAATTTTAAAGTGCAAGACTTTAAGTTTTTGGCTAATGTTGATGAAGTCTCTCCTCTATTAGAACCTACAAACCATGGATAAGAAATCGCCAAGGGTGACCGGAAGGAGGCTTATGCTTAAGTCAAGATTCGATAAAAATAGAAGGGTCACAAAAAAGCTCGAGTGCTCGAGGTGATGATCTTAACGATTTTTGACCCGTAAAACAATATAAGCCGATACATAAACTTAAAATTTAAATACTTTAAAATTTATGAGCAATCAAGAAGAGACATACCGATTGGGTTTTAAAAAAGATGTGGGGGCCCGACCGCGCTGCTCGCTAATTTCAAAAGTGCTCATCTTGAGTGTTCAGCAATGTTAATGAATTTTCCCCACACAAGAAGAACTCAGAAACCATATATAAGAAACTAGCCGTGGTGACCCAGAAGAAGGCCCGATGCTAAGTCAAGATTCGATAAAATTGAAGGGTGAGGGCGAGCTCAGAGTGTTCAGTGTTATAATCCCCGACACATGAGCCACAAAACAATAGAAGCCGATATATAAACTCAAATTTAAATGTATTAAAATTTTATTAGCAATTGGTAAGGGACATACCTGTGTAGATTTTCAATCGAGATAGATGTGGAGGGCTGAAAGTATCATTCGGCTAGTTTTTAAAGTCCAAGTCTTTAAGTTTTTGGCAAATGTTGATGAAGTTTCCCGCTCTATTGGAACCTGCAAACCACAGATAAGAAACTGGCCAAGTGTGTGACCCAAAGGAGGTCCGTGCTTAAGTCGATTCGATAAAATAGAAGGGTCACCGGCAAACCCTCGAGTGTTCGGTGTAATGATCTCCACACTATGAGCCATAAAATAATAGAAGCCGATACATAAACTTAAAATTTAAATGTGTTAAAATTTTATGAGTAATTGGTAAGGGACATACTATTGGTATTTTCAGAATGATGTGGAGGCGAAAGCATCTTTTGACTAATTACCAATGTTCTGCTTGAGTGTTCGCTAATGTTGATGAAGTTTCCGCTTAGTTAGAACCCAGAAACCATGATAAGAAACTGCCTGAGGGTGACCCCGTGAAGAAGTCTCCATGCCTAAGCCGATTCGACAAAATAAGAAGTGTGAGTAGAAAAGAGTTCGAGTGTTTTAAGTGTTTACCCTAAAAAATCAATTTAAGTCTTCTTTATATAGTGGTTGGTGGCTCTCCTTATTGGTTGACTGCTTGCTATCTTTGACGATGTGAACTGTGAGCTTTTAATTGAGCGATCACCATTTGAGCAGGTTGGCGGATCTCATACATGACAAGTACTCATAATTTTTACAAGTCAGATTCGATAAAAATTGAAGGGTGAGTGGCGAGCTCGAGTGTTTCGAGTGTTATAATCCTATCACTATGAGCCACAAAATAATAGAAGCCGATATATAAACTCAAATTTAAATGTATTAAAATTTTATTAGCAATTGGTAGGAGACATACCTGTTGAGATTTTCAGTCGAGACAGATGTGAAGGGCTGAAAGCATCATTCGGCTAATTTTTAAAGTGCAAGACTTAAAGTTTTCGGCTAATGTTGATGAAGTTTCCCACTCTATTAGAACCTGCAAACCACAGATAAGAAACTGGCCAGGTGGGTGACCCTGGGAAGGAGGCTCCGGTGCTTAAGTCGATTCGATAAAATAGAAGGGTCACCAAAGCTCGAGTGTTCTAGTGTAATGATCTCCCACTATGAGCCATAAAATAATAAGCCGATACATAAACTTAAAATTTAAAGGTGTTAAAACTTTATGAGTAATTGGTAAGGACATACCTATTGGTATTTTTACATAAATAGATGTGGAGGGCTGAAAGCATCATTTGTCTAATTTCTAATGTTCTCATCTTTGAGTGTTCGCCTAATGTTGATGAAGTTTCCCTAGTTAGAACCTATAAACCACGATAAGAAACTGGATCGGAGGGTGACCCTGTGAAGAAATCTCCATGCCTAAGTCAAGATTCGATAAAAATGAAGGGTGAGTAGACGAGTTCGAGTGTTCAAATGTCTTACCCAAAAAATCAATTTAAGTCTTCTTTATATAGTGGTTGGTGGCTCTCTTTATTGGTTGATTGTTTGCTATCTTTGCCGATGTGAACTCGTGAGCTTTTGATTGAGCGATCACCATTTGAGCTGTGTTGGCAGATCTTATATATGACAAGTACTCATAATTTTTTACAAGTTAGTATTCTGACAAAAATTGAAGGGTGAGTTGGCAGAGCTCAGAGTGTTCGGAGTGTTATGATCCCTGACGACTTTGAGCCACGAAAAAATAGCAGCCGATATATAAACTCAAATTTAAATGCATGAAAATTTTATTAGCAATTGGTAGGAGACATACCTGTTCGAATTTTTAGTCGAGATATATGTGGAGGGTTGAAAGCATCATTTGGCTAATTTTTAAAGTGCAAGTATTTATGTTTTTGGCTAATGTTGATGACGTTTCCTGCTCTGTTAGATCCTGCAAACCACAGATAAGAAACTGGCCCAGTGGGTGACCCCGGGAAGGAGGCTCTGATGCGCTTATGTCAGTATTCTGATAAAAATGGAAGGGTCATTCGGCAAAGCTCAAAGTGTTCTGAGTGTAATGATCTCTGACGACTATGAGCCACAAAATAATAGAAGATGATAGATAAACTTAAAATTTAAATGCATTGAAATTTTATGACCAATTCGTAAGGGACATACCTATTGGTGTTTTCAGTCAAAACATATGTGGAGGGCTGAGAGCATCATTTGATTAATTTCCAATGTTCTCATCTTCGAGTGTTCGGTTAATGTTGATGAAGTTTCCCACTTAGTTAGAACCTGTAAACCACAGATAAGAAACTGGCTTAGAGGGTGACCCCAGGGAGAAGTCTCCGATGCCTAAGTCAGTATTCTGATAAATATTTAAGGGTGAGTAGACAGAGCTCCGAGTGTTCTAAGTGTCTTACCCTAAAAATCACTTTAAGTCTTCTTTATATAGTGGTTGGTGGCTCTACTTATTGGTTGGTTGTTTGCTGTATTTGCCGATGTGAACTCGTGAGCTTTTGATTGAGCGATCACCATTTGAGCTGGGTTGGTAGATCTCATATAGACAAGTCAAATAATAACTTGAAAGGACGGTAATTATATGAAAAGTACTCACAATTACTTAGAAGTTGTGCAAATTATATGACAAGTAATCTAAGTAACTTAGGAAGGTCTAGCGATAATACTTATAAGAAGGTTGTAGGATTTCTATTAGATTACATCCGGATATGAAATAGTTGAGTCAGGGACAGTTTAGAACAAACATGTTCTTCAAATTACCTTTCGGATGGACAAATATAAGAAATAAGTAAGAGAGTGGTAAGTATAGATAGAATATTATAACATAGGAATTGGGCTCCTAGCATAATAGAACAAATATTCTTACCCTTAGACGAGCGAAGTACATATCATACACTTAAAGTCTACCAATGATGTTGAAATACCTTAAACTGGAAGCAACTGACCCTAGTGTTATAGCCTAGTTGGCATAAGAAGGTAGGCAACTCTGCCATGGATCCCTACGTACAGTAGTGGGAGACAGGGAATTTGGCAAATTCATGGGTTAAGGAAGGAGCATAAAAATAGCCAAAAATGAGTGGAACAAGTCCTTTAATGTGTGGATTTAAGAACCCAAAGGTTAGGACAGCTAGTGTTATAAGAATGCATAAACTAGAAAGATACCCTACTGCCAACTAACTAGTAGGTTCGATCAAGTGAATGCGTGAAAAATTAAATTTTTATTGGGACCCACATGCCAACACCCACAGCATCGCACTTACCCAACATGTAGAGGTCATCATGCTGACCAAATCCAAATTAATAAGTCAATATTTGGTGGGGCTTATTAAAGGTAATTAAATTTTATATAATTTATGTTTTAAAAGTAGTTTTCAATTAAATTTTAGATCTAATTTTGTAGTTGGATATGTTCAGCCAAATGAGCCTTAAGGACCCTTAGGCTGAACCTTGAAAGACCAAAACCGCTTATGTTATTCCATTCTTCTGCTGATACTATAGTGGAAAGAAGAAGAAGAAGAAAAAAGGAGAGGGTGGTGGATCGATTGTTGCACATAGACGCAAATTGCTGCCCCTATTGCTACCGCTGCACCTTTATTTTGCCATCGCAGTTGTTGGACCGCAACTGGCTACCCATATTTGCCGGGTTTTTCCAAACGGCCCTAAGACCCTTAGAGTTGAACCTTATAAGCTCAAAACTGCCTCAATTGTTCCATTATTCTGCAGATACTATGGTGGAACAGAAGAAGATGAAGAAGAAGGAGAAGGAGAGGGGGCTGTTAAACGTGGATTGTAGTTGCTGCCGCTATTGCAATTGGTGCTGCTGGTTGTTAGAGTAGCTGCTGCCCCTATTGCTACCGCCGACCTTCATCTGCTCTGCCGGTTGTTGTCTGCAAGCAAAGGCTAAAATGATGAAGCCTCTTGTCTGCATAAGGTTGCTACTGATACAAGCTATAAGGCAGGAAATTAATGTACAAGAAGGTAGCAAAGCTGCAGTCCCGGGTTCAGATGTTGCTAGGACTGAAATTGCTACAAACTAAAGCTGATTCAAGCTTGGAAGATTGCTACTACCTGGCTGTACATAGAGTTGATGCTACTCACAGCTAGGTTGGGCTGTTAGAACCTTCTTTTGCTGTACTCATACTCAATAAGATAAAATTTGCCACCCATATGCTGTACAGCAGTTTATTAAGTAAGAATAAAACAGTTAGGGTTTCAAGCATGTAGCCACCCAAAATTTGCAAATAAAAGAATTAGGTTACATAAAGTAGAAAGAAGCATACTGTTAGGAATTCAGTAAATTTGGAACTAAAATTTAATAGGAGTTTAGGGTTTTAATTTAGCATTTACCCATCTCGAGAACTCCAATTGGGTGGAATATTAGCATGCATGGTATAAATTAGTAATTAAAGTTGGGAGTAGTAAATTTAGTTAATTAGTATTGGGTTTTATGCATGCCATGAGTTCCTACCTAATTTTGTTTAAGAAATCATATAAGAATGCTCCAATTGACACGCTATTTTTTTCGCTCCCTACTTGAGTTGGATTGGAGTTGAGGTGGCTCATCCATACTTTTCTAATAGTCCAGGTCCAATTAAATCAGTATGGGAGGTGGGAAATTTCTGATTGCAGAATTATAAGGTTTAAGTAGACAAATTGGGAAGAAATTTGAAAGTTTGTTAAGGCAGAATTTTAACTCGTGAAATTGGTGATTTTGAGGGCTTTAAATGACCCTAGGGAAAAGGAGATACCTAGAAGTGACATTTAGCAAATTTTCAGTTCTTATCAATGAGTGTTCGGTTAATGTTTCGAATTTCCCACTCAATAGAACCGCAAACCATAGAAAAAAAATCCCGGAGGGTGACCCGGAAGAAGGCTCCAATGCCTAAGTCATTATTCGATAAAATGGAAGGGACGAGGCGAGCTCGAGTGCTCCAAAAGTGTCGCACCATAAAATAAGTTTAAATCTTCTTTATATCGGATCGTGTTCTTTCCCATTGGATGGCTGGTTGTTATCCTTGCCGACGGGACTCGTGAGCTTTTGATCGAAACACCATTCTAGCCGAGGTGGTAGATCTCATATATGATAAGTGCATTCAATAACTTAAAAGGGCAACAAATTATATGAAAAGTACTCTCAAGAACTTAAAATTCATGCAAATTATATGAAAAGAAATCCCAATAACTTAAGAAGGTCTAACAATAATACTTATAAGAACATTGCAAGATTTGTGTCCAACCCGATCCCAACCAATTTACACATCGTCCAGCTAATTTTCCTTTCCATATGTATATTGTCCTAACCACTTGTTAATAGTAATTGGGTCTCCCTTTCTCTTATGGAACCTCTATTTGAGTTTGGTCATTTTTCTAAACCGAGGATTACATAGGTCTCCAGGGAATATGACCATACCACCTCAAATGGTCAGTCACGGTGCTTGTCTCGAGTCGGTGTGACCCCACTTACTTTTCATGCAATCTTTCCCTTAATTTATCCCTCCTCGCCTTGCCATATATCGACGAAAATCACCATCTCTGCACACTCCAGAGATGAGGATCCATGAACATCCTTATCTCGGGTGTAGCAGAGATGAGAATGTTATGAGGGATATCGCAAGGCCGTAAGGGATAAGTAACGAATGTATGAATCAATATTAAAAAAATACTTTTATGCATTCAAATTATGGAAAATTAATAAGCATTCTCTCCGTGATGCCCTTTTGTATTAGGTGACGACGTTCACAAGAATTACGGCTCCATTTGTTTTTTTTTAAAATTTTTCTATAGATTGTAAGTTATCATTAAGAAAATTACGCTTATTAGGAAAGTTCAACCATATAATGAGTTTCGATCGGTCACTTTCGACTTAATAGTAAAATTTTGCTCCAAAACTTTAATATTTATGAATTTTGGTTAAACTAATCTCATATTCACCAATTAGTGTAAGTATATAATCCCTAGCAACTAAAACCACAATATAAATGAAGCCGAACGTAAATTTAATTTTAAATGTGTTTAAATTATATTAGCAATTAAGAGACATATCTTGGGATTTTCGGCAAGATGATGTGGAGAGTCAAGGCATTATTCGCTAATTTTAAAGTGCTCATCTTCAAGTGTTCAGCTAATGTTGATGAAGTTTCCCACTCATTTAGAACCTACAAACCACAGATAAGAAATTGGCCATGAGGGTGAACCCCTGGAAGAAGGCTCTGATGCCTAAGTTAGTATTCTGAAAAAAATAGAAGGGTGAGTAGGTGGAGCTCAAAGTGTTTTGAGTGTTATGACCCCATTTACTATGAGCCACTAAACAATAGAAGCCGATATATAAACTCAAATTTAAATACGTTGAAATTGTATGAGCCATTGGTAAGAGTGTGGGATTTTCAATGAGACAAATGTGGAGGTGCAAAGCGTCGTTCGGCTAATTTTAAAGTGCAAGTCTTCGAGTGTTTAAAAAATATTGATGAAGTTCTCACTCAGTTAGAACTTGCAAACCACAAATAAGAGACCCAGAGGGTGACCCCGGGAATATGGCTTGATGGCTCACCAATTTTATGAAAAAAATAGAAGTGTGAGTAGGCAAAGCTCATAGTGTTCGAAAGGTTATGATCCCGACAACTATGAGCCATAAAACAATAGAAGCCAATATATAAACTCAAAATTAGATGTATTGAAATTTTATGAGCAATTGGTAGGAGACATACCTATTGGGATTTTAGTCGAGACAGAGATGTAGAGGGTGAAAGCATCATTCGCTAATTTTAAAGTGCAAGTCTTTAAGTTTTTGGCTAATGTTGATGAAGTCTCTGCTCTATTAGAACCTGCAAACCACTGAGCAACAAACGCGTGGGTGACCCTGGAAGGAGGCTTATGCTTAAGTCAAGATTCGATAAAAATAGAAGGGTCCAAGAAAGCTAAGAGTGTTTTGAGTGTAATGATCTTTAACGACTTTGAGCCGTAAAAACAATATGTTTATACATAAACTTAAAATTTAAATACTTTGAATTGTATGAGCAATCAAGAAGAGACATACCGATTGGGTTTTAGCAAAATAGATGTGGAGGACCACGCGCGTTTGGCTAATTTCAAAAGTGCTCATCTTTGAGTGTTCGGCTAATGTTAATGAAGTTTCCCACTCAGTAAGAACCTATAAACCATAGAAAACAAACTAGCCCAGGGTGACCCCGAGAAGAAGGATCCGATGCCTAAGTCAGTATTCTGACAAAAATGTAAGGGTGAGTAGCTAGAGCTCAGAGTGTTATGAGTGTTATGATGCCTAACGACTATGAGCCACAAAACAATTGAAGCCGATATATAAACTTAAATTTAAATGCATTGAAATTTTATGAGCAATAGGAAGGAGACATTCCTGTTGGAATTTTCAGTCGAGATAGATGTGGAGGGCAGAAAGCATCATTCAGCTAATTTTTAAAGTCCAAGTCTTTAAGTTTTTGTCTAATGTTGATGAAGTTTCCCGCTAAGTTAGAACGTGCAAACCACGGATAAGAAACTGGCCCGGTTGGTGACCCCGGGAAGGAGGCTCTGATGCTTAAGTCAGTATTCTGATAAAAATAGAAGGTTCAGTCAGCAAAGCTTAGAGTGTTCTGAGTGTAATGATCTCTGACGACTATGAGCCACAAAATAATAGAAGGCGATACATAAACTTAAAATTTAAATGCGTCAAAATTTTATGAGTAATTGGTAAGGGACATACCTATTGGTATTTTCAAATAAAAGATGGGGGTCAAAGCATCATTTGACAAATTTTCCCAATGTTCTCGCCTTAAATGTTCGACTAATGTTGATGAAGTTTCCGCTTAGATAGAACCAGAAACCACAGATAAGAAATCGCTCTGAGGGTGACCCTGTGAAGAAGTCTCCGATGCCTAAGTCTCAGATTCGATAAAAATAGCGGTGAGTAGACAGAGTTCTGAATGTTCTAAGTGTCTTACCCTAAAAATCACTTTAAGTCTTCTTTACATAGTGGTTGGTGGCTCTCCTTATTGGTTGACTGTTTGCTATCTTTGTCGATCTGAACTCGTGAGCTTTCGATTGAGCGATCACCATTTGAGCTGTGTTGATAGATCTCATATATGACAAGTACTCATAATTTTTTACAAGTTAGTATTCTGACAAAAATTGAAGGGTGAGTAGGCAGAGCTCAGAGTGTTCGGAGTGTTATGACCCCTGACGACTATGAGCCACAAAACAATAGAAACCAATATATAAACTCAAATTTAAATGTATTAAAATTTTATTAGCAATTGGTAGGAGAAATACCTGTTGAGATTTTCGGTCGAGACAGATGTAGAGGGCTGAAAGCATCTTCCGGCTAATTTTTAAAGTGCAAGACTTTATGTTTTTGGCTAATGTTGATGAAGTTTCTCGCTATATTAGAACCTACAAACCACAGATAAGAAACTGGCTAGGTGGGTGACCCTGGGAAGGAGGCTCCGGTGCTTAAGTCAGTATTCTGATAAAATAGAAGGGTCAGTCGGCAAAGCTCAGAGTGTTCTGAGTGTAATGTTTCTCCATTTAATTATGAGCCATAAAATAATAGAAGCCGATACATAAACTTAAAATTTAAAGGTGTTAAAATTTTATGAGTAATTGGTAAGGGACATACCTATTGGTATTTTTAGCCGAAATAGATGTGGAGGGCTGAAAGCATCATTTGACTAATTTCCAATGTTCTCGTCTTCAAGTGTTCGGCTAATGTTGATGAAGTTTCCCGCTTAGTTAGAACCTGTAAACCATAGATAAGAAACTGGATCGGAGGGTGACCCCAGGAAGAAATCTCCGATTCCTAAGTCAGTATTCTGATAAAAATAGAAGGGTGAGTAGATAGAGTTCTGAGTGTTCTAAGTGTCTTACCTTAAAAATCACTTTAAATCTTCTTTATATAGTGGTTGGTGGCTCTCCGTATTGGTTGACTGTTTACTATCTTTGCCGATGTGAACTCGTGAGCTTTTAATTGAGCAATCACCATTTGAGTCATGGTTGGCATCTCATATATGACAGTACTTTTTTTACAAGTTCGATTCGACAAAAATTGAAGGGTGAGAAGCAGAGCTCGAGTGTTCCGAGTGTTATGATCCTAATTTACTATGAGCCACAAAACAGTAGAAGCGATATATAAACTCAAATTTAAATGCATTGAAATTTTATTAGTAATTGTGGGAGACATACCTATTGAGATTTTATGAGCAGATGTAGATGAAAGCATCATCCGCTAATTTTAATGTGCAAGACTTTAAGTTTTTGGCTAATGTTGATGAAGTTTCGGCCTATTAGAACCTCAGAAACCACATATAAGTCGCTGGGTGACCTGAAGGAGGCTATGATGCTTAAGTCAAGATTCGATAAAAAGAAGGTTTCATCGGCAAGGTCGAGTGTTGAGTGTAATAATCTCAGACGACTATGAGCTGAAAAACATTATGACGATACATCAACTTAAAATTTAAATACTTTGAAATTGTCCGACAATCAAGAAGAGACATGCCTGTTGGGTCTTCAGCCAAAACAGATGTGGAGGACTGACCGTGTCGTTCGGCTAATTTCCAAAGGACTCATCTTTGAGTGTTTGGCTAATGTTAAAGAAGTCTCCCACTCGAAGAACTCAAAACCATAGATAAGAAACTAGCCTGTGGTGACCCAGAAAAAGGGGCTCCGATGCCTAAGCCAGTATTCTAACAAAAATTAAAGGGTGAGTAGGCAGACCTAAGAGTGTTCTGAGTGTTATGATCCCCGACGACAATGGGCCACAAAATATTATAAGCCATTATATAAACTCAAATTTAAATGCATTGAAATTTTATGAGCAATTGGTAGGAGACATACATTTCGATTTTCAAATGAGATAGATATGGAGGGTTGAAAGCATCATTTGGCTAAATTTTAAAGTGCAAGTATTTATGTTTTTGGCTAATGTTGATGACGTTTCCCGCTCTGTTAGATCCTGCAAACCACAGATAAGAAATCGCCCAGGTGACCCGGAAGGAGGCCTGCGCGCTTATGTCAAGATTTCGATAAAAATGGAAGGGTCATTCGGCAAAGCTCAAAGTGTTCTGAGTGTAATGATCTCGGACGACTATGAGCCACAAAATAATAGAAGACGATAGATAAACTTAAAATTTAAATGCATTGAAATTTTATGACCAATTCGTAAGGGACATACCTATTGGTGTTTTCATAAAACAGATGTGGAGGGCTAGAGCATCATTTGACTAATTTCCAATGTTCTCATCTTCGAGTGTTCGGTTAATGTTGATGAAGTTTCCCACTTAGTTAGAACTCAAACCACAGATAAGAAACTGGCTTGGAGGGTGACCCCAGGAAGAAGTCTCCGATGCCTAAGTCAATATTCTGATAAAAATAGAAGGGTGAGTAGACAGAGTTCTGAGTGTTCTAAGTGTCTTACCCTAAAAATCAGTTTAAGTCTTCTTTATATAGTGGTTGGTGGCTCTACTTATTGGTTGGCTGTTTGCTGTATTTACCGATGTGAACTCGTGAGCTTTTGATTGAGCGATCACCATTTGAGTTGTTGGGCGATCTCGAATAGGGAAATAATAACTTGAAAGGACGGTAATTATATGAAAAGTACTCACAATTACTAAGAAGTAGTGCAAATTATATGACAAGTAATCTAAGTAACTTAGGAAGGTCTAGCGATAATACTTATAAGAAGGTTATAGGATTTCTATTAGTTTACATCTGGATATGAAATAGTTGAGTCAGGGACAGTTTAGAACAAACATGTTCTTCAAATTACCTTTCGGATGGACAAATATAAGAAATAAGTAAGAGAGGGTAAGTATAGATGTAATTTATAATATAGGAATTGGGCTCCTAGCATAATAGAACAAATATTCTTACCCTTAGACGGCCAAGTACATATCATACACTTAAAGTCTACCAATGATGTTGAAATCCCTTTAAAACCCGGAAGCAACTAACCCTAGTGTTATAGCCTAGTTGGATAAGAAGGTAGGCAACTCTTCAGGATCCCAATGAGGGGAGAGGGAATTTGGCAAATTCATGGGTTAAGGAAGGAGCATAAAATTGCCAAAAATGAGTGGAACTAGTCCTTTAATGGGTGGATTCAAGAACCCAAAGGTTAGGACACTAGTGGTATAAGAATGCATAAACTAGCAAGATACCCATCCAACTAACTAGTAGGTTGGACCCGGGAATGTAGGAAAATTAAAATTTTTTATTGGGACCCACATGCCAACCCCCCAAAGCTTCAAGACTTACCCAACATGTAGAGGTCATCATGCTGATCAAATCCAAATTAATAAGTCAATATTTGGTGGGGCTTATTAATTTTATATAATTTATGTTTTAAAAGTAGTTTTAAAATTTAAAATTTTTAGATCTAATATTGTAGTTGGATTTGTTCAGTCAAATGAGCCTTAAGGACCCTTAGGGCTGAACCTTGAAAGACCAAAACCGCCTCTATTATTCCATTCTTCTGCTGTATACTATAGTGGAACAGTAAGAAGAAGAAGAAGAAAAGGAGAGGGTGGTGGATGGGATTGTTACATAGATCAACGCTGCCCCATTGCTACCGCTGGTTGTTGGCCCTGCAATGGCTACCCATATTGCTATTGGTTCTCCAAACGGGCCCTAACGAATTCCCCTTAGGGCTGAATCTTATAAGCTCAAAACTGCCTTGTTGTTCCATTATTCTGCTGTATACTATGGTGGAACAGAAGAAGATGAAGAAGAAGAAGAAGAAGGAGAGGGGAAACATGGATTGTAGTTGCTCCCCCTATTGCAATTGGTGTTGGTTGTTGGACTGTAGCCTGCCCCTATTGCTACTGCCGACCTTCATCTCCACGCTGGTTGTTGTTGGGCAACAAAGGCTAAATATTGAAGCCTCTTCTGCTGCATAAGGTTGCTACTGATACAATTTTATAAGGAAGGAAATTATTGCAAGAAGGCAGCAAAGCTGCAGTCCCAAGTTCAGATGTTGCTAGGACTGAAATTGCTACAAACTAAAGCTGATTCAAGCTTGGAAGATTGCTACTCCCTGGTGTACATAGAGTTGAAGCTACTCACAGCTAGGTTGGGCTGTTAGAACCTTTTTTTTCTGTACACATACTCAATAAGATAAAATTCTGCCACCCTATATGCTGTACAGCAGTTTCATTAAGTAAGAATAAAAACCTTAGGGTTTCAAGCATGCAACCCAAAATTTGCAAATAAAAGAATTAGGTTACATAATGTAGAAAGAAGCATACTGTTAGGAATTCAGTAAATTTGGAACTAAAATTAAGTCCCATATACTTATTTTGAACTAATGGAAGAATTCCTAAATTTAATGGGAGTTTAGGTTTTTATTTAGCATTTACCCATTTTGAGAACTCTAATTGGGTGGATTATTAGCATGCATGGTATAAATTAGTAATTAAAGTTGGGAGTAGTAAATTTAGTTAATTAGTATTGGGTTTTATGCATGCCATGAGTTCTTACCTAATTTTGTTTAAGAAATCATATAAGAATGCTCCAATTTGACACTCTTTTTTTTCCCCTCCATTTTGAGCTGGTTGGATTTGAGGTGGCTCATCCATACTTTTATAATAGTCCAGGTCCAATTAAATCAGTATGGAGGTGGGAAATTTCTGATTACAGAATTATAAGGTTTAAGTATACAAATTGGGAAGAAATTTGAAAGTTTGTTAAGGCAAATTTTTTAACTCGAAATTGGTGATTTTGAGGGCTTTAAAATGACTCTAGGGACAAGGAGATACCTAGAAGTGATATTTAGAAAATTTTTTTTCATTTTTATCTAAAAATGTTCAGCTAATGTTTCTAAAATTTCCCCTAATAGAACCCCAAAAACCATAGATAAAAATACCCCGAGGGTGACCCCGGAAGAAGGCTCAAGCCTAACCCCTTTTGGAAAAATGGAAGGGACAAGAGGCGGGGGTCGAGTGTTAAAAGGTCGACCACAAAATAAGTTTAAATCTTCTTTATATCGGGATCGGTTCTTCCCATTGATGGTGGTTTTATCCTTGCCGACGGGACTCGTGAGTTTTGATCGTAGTAACAATTCTAGCCGAGGTGGTAGATCTCATATATGATAAGTACATTCAATAATTTAAAAAGGGGGAAAAAATTATATGAAAAGTACTCAAAAAATTTAAAATTCATGCAAATTATATGAAAATTAATCCCAATAACTTAAGAAGGTCAACAATAATACTTATAAGAACGTAAAAATTTGTGCCCAAACCCCGATCCCAACTAATTTACACATCGCCCGGGCCCCTAATTTTCCTTTCCATATGTTTATATGCCCCAACCCTTGTTAATAGTAATTTAGGTATGCCCTTTTTTATGGAACCTCTATTTGAGTTTGGTCATTTTTTAAACCGAGGATTACATAGGTCTCCACAATATGGCCATACCACCTCAAATGGTCCACGGGGTTGTCTCAAGTCGGGTGCCCCCCCTTTATTTTATGCAACTATTCTTAATTTATCCCCCTCGTTCCATATATCGACGAAACACCATCTCGCTACACCAGATGGGGATCCCCGAACACCCCCTTTTTTTGGGTGAGCGTAGATGAGAATGTTATGAGGATATGCGAAAAGGCCTGGGGTAAGTAACGAATGTATGAATCAATATTAAAAAAAAAACTTTTTTGTGCATTCAAATTATGGAAAATTAAAAGATTCTCCCCGGATGCCCTTTTTATTAGGTGACGTCGGTTCACAAAATTTTAGGCTCCATTTTTTTTTTTTAAAATTTTTAAATTGTGTTATCATTAAGAAAATTACGCTTTTAGGAAAGTTCAACCATATAATGAGTTTTGATCGGGTCTTTAAATCCAAAGAGTAAAATTTTGCTCAAAAACTTAATATTTGTGAATTTTAGTTAAACTAATTCATTGCCCAAATTTCAAGGATAAAACCCCGGGGATAAAACAAATAAAATGAACCCAAGTAAATTTAATTTTAAATTTGTTTAAATTGTATTAATAATGGTAAGAGACATATCTGGGGATTTTAAAAGGGGAAGATGTGGAGAGTCAAGGCATTATTCGGATAATTTTTAAAAGCTCATCTTCAAGTGTTCGCTAATGTTGATGAAGTTTCCGCCCTTTATAACCTACAAACCCGATAAGAAATTGGCCCAGGGTAAACCCCCGGGGAAAAGGCCCATCCCCAAGTTAGTATTCCACAAAAATGGAAGGGGAGGTGGAGCTCAAATGTTTTCGCATTAACCCACACAGAGCCACTAAACAATAGAACCCATATATAAACTAAAATTTGAATCCCTTTAAATTATGAGCCATTGGTAAAGACATCCCCTGGGCTTTCAAAGACAAATGTGGAGGGCCAAAGGGGTGCTCCCTAATTTTAAAGTGCAAGTTTTTTAGTGTTTAAAATATTGATGAAGTTCTCCCCTCTAGAACTTAAAAAACCCAAATTAAAAAAGAATTTAGGGGACCCCGAGAATATAGCTTCGATGCCTACCAATATTTCAAAAAATAAATGGGGTCGGCAAAGCTCGTATTTTTTTTAGTGTTATAATCCCCATTTACTATGAGCCACAAAATAATGAAATACATAAACTTAAAATTTAAAACGCCAAAATTGTATGAGCAATTATTAAGAGACATGCCTAGGGGTTTTACCAAAAAGATGTGGAAGGTTGATAGCATCGCTCGCAAAATTTCCAAATGCTCATTTGAGTGTTTGGCTAATGTTGATGAAGCTTTCTCCAAAAACATACAAACCGATTTAAAATCGCCTAGAGGGTGACCCCGACTAAGGGTTATCCCCCAATCAAAATTTTGTAAAAAAATTTAGGTGAGGGGGGAGCGAATGTTTTGAGGTTATGATCCTTATGATTAAGAGCCAAAAAACAATAAAAGCCGATATATAAACTCAAATCTAAATGCTGAAATTGTATGAGAAAATTGGAAAAACATACCTATTGGAATTTTCAATCGAGATAAGTGGAGGTAAAGTCAATCAAAAAATTTCCAAATGCTTGTTTTTAATGTTGGGCTAATGTTGATAAAATTTTAGTGTTATAGCCTTGTTGGATAATAAGGGGGGGGCCTCCCCATGGATCCCATAAAAGGGGAGGGGGGAATTTGGGGAATTCAGGTTAAGGAAGGAGCAAAAAAAAGGCAAAAATGAGGGGGAACCCCCCATAAGGGGGATTCAAGAACCCAAAGGTTAGTAGCTTATAGTAAAAATTGGCAAGGGGGAGATACCCTACCAACCCCCAAAAACCCAAAGGGTAGTAGAAGGGGAAAAATTAGAATTTTTATGGGCCCCCAAGCCACACCCACGGGCATCACACTTCCCCAATATGTAGAGGTCATCATGCGACCAAATCCAAATTATTAAGTCAATATTTTAGGGGTTTTTTTTAAGGGAATTAAATTTTATATAATTTATATTTTATAAGTAGTTTTAAAATTTAAAATTTTTAGAACAAAGTTTGTAGTTGGCGTTCACCAAAAGCCTTTTAAGGCCCTTGGGGTAAACCCTTAAAACCCAAAAACCGCCAAGTTGTTCTATTTTTCCCCGTAAAGGTGGAAAAAAAAAGGAGAAGAAGGAGAGGGGGGGTTGCACATGGACGGGTGGTAAGGATGCATGTTTCCCTATTGCTGCTGCACTTTTTCTGCAGGGCACCTTTATTCCAAAAGTTGGTTGTTGGACTGTAGGGCGCCCATATAGCTTTGGTTCCCCAAAAGGGCCCCTAACCCCCCTTTGGGGGTTAAACCTTTAAGCCCAAAACTAACTCGTTTTTCCATTATTCTGCTATATCCCCGGTGGAACAGTAAGAAAAAGGGGAAAGGGGTTTTAACATGGATTGCTGCGCAGCACCTATTGCTACTGCTGAAACCTTATCTTTTGGTTTTGGACTGCAATGTCCCTTTTTGCTACCGCCACACCTTCTTTTTGTTGTTGTTGGTTGTTGGGGCAAGCAAATGCTAAATGATGATGTTTTGCGGGCCTAATAAAGGGGAAATGATACAAGCTATAAGGAAGGAAATTATTGTACAAAAAGGGTTTGGTTTTACCATCTTTAGAATTTACCCGTTAGCTTACTACTAATCATGACCGAGGATAGTAATTCACGATATGGAGTTTGGGAAAAAGCTGTCCAAAAGTTTAGATGTTGCTAGGACTGAAATTAAAAAACCCAAAGCTAATTCAATTTGGGAAGATTGCTACCCCCTACATAGAGTTGATGCTCCAACTGGGTTTTGTTAAAACCCCTTTTTCTGTACTCATACTCAATAAGAAAAAATTTCCCAAATTTATGCTGTACAGCATTTCATTAATAAAAAAAAACCGTTGGGGTTTAAACATGCCTATCCAAAATTTGGGAATTTGGGATAAATGTAAAAGAATTAGTTTACAAAAGTAGAAAGAAGCATACTAGGTTAAGAATTCAAAAATTTGGAACTAAAATTTAGTCCCTATATACTTATTTTGTACTAAGTGGAAGAATTCCTAAATTTAGTAGGAGTTTAGGTTTTAATTTTTGCATTTACTCATCTCCAGAACTCCAATTGGGGGAATTTTAGCATGCATGGTAAAATTAGTAATCAATGTTGGGATTAGTAAATTTAATTAACTAGATTTGGGTTTTTGCAATGAGTTTTACCTAATTTTGTTTAAGAAATCATCTAAGAATGCCCCCAATTTGTCACCGATATTTTTACTCTCCCATTCACTGTATGGGGGAGTGTGGCTCATCTATACTTTTTATAATGGTCCAGCTCCAATTATGGTTGCAAGGCCCGCTTCCAGAACCGCAAACCATGGGGTAAGAAATTGGCCGGAGGTTGACCCGTGAAAAAAGGTTCATGCCAAGAGGGTGCCCCCCCAAAGAAGGCTCCAAAAATTGTTAGTATTCGATAAAATGAAAGGGAGAGTGGGGCCAATGTTCAAAGGGCCCAATTTAATCTTTTTATATTGGTCATTGACTATTCCCATTGGCTAGTTTTAACCTTTCCCCATGTGGAGTTGTGAGCTTTTAATAATCCCCCCCGTGAGGTGGCCAAAATGACAAGTACAAATAGTTTAAAAAGAGCTACAAATTATATGAAAAGTACCAAAACTTAAAAATGTGAAAAGATAAGTACACCAATAACTTAAAAGAGCTACAAATTAAAAGAAAAGTACCCCAAAAACTTAAAAGATGTGCAAATTATATGACAAGTAATTCCAGAACTTAAGGTTATAGCAATAATACTTATAAGAATGTTTTAGGATTTGTACCCCAATTGATACCAACCAAATTGCACATCATCCAAACCAAATTTTTCCCCTTCCATATGCATATCTTTCTTTACCACATGTCGATAGTCATTTTGGGTTTTCCCCCTCTACCTTCTAGAACCTTCTCTTAACATTGGTCACTTTTCCAAACGGGGATCTATAAGTCCCCCAAAAAAGGGGGAAAAATGAGGGGTCCCACTCTCT